>CAUYPK010029831.1:0-12585 GCA_963574355.1 Loris lydekkerianus
CCCAGACAATGCCCAAAGTTCTCCACACTTTTGCTCAAGCTCTCCCCAATGCAGCTCAACTGAGCGCCAAGTCCAAGAACACCAAAAAAGTTCACAGGTATGGCCTTTCTGGTTTGCAGTCTCACTGCTGCTTGTACTCACGGTTGCCGGCGTGATTAGGTTGATCAAATACACGCAGCCACTTGCCAGTTTTCCACTGTTTTTGTCTTCCTCCTGGGGTCCAGAAGTCCCTTGCTGGCTCCCTGTATCCTCAAAGGGATAATCATAGGCAGATCCCACCGGCCAGAGATGCTGGAGTTTTGTCTCCTCAGAGTCGCCAAGCCCAGTTACAGGGAAGCTGTTACTCAGCCGCCATCTTTAATCCACTCTCTCTCCAATATGTTTTAAACCATCAAAAACCGCATGGGAGATGACACCCAGTTCTTCCGCCATCCCTCGCACCGTTTGTGATGGGTCAGTCTCCACCAGGGTCCTCAAGTCCTCGTCCTGGATTACTCTAGATCGACCACTTCGGGGCTCATCTTTTGAGGCTAAAATTTCCGGAACGAAATTTCGCAAACCAACGTTGAACAGTGCGTTCATTAACACTATCATTGCCAAATGCCTGGTTAATTTTTCGGGCTGTTTCAGCAGTGCTTTGGTTCAATTTGAATTCGTAGAGAAAAATTGGCCGAAAATCGCTTAATGACATCATACAGTAATAGGCCGAAAAGAATAAAATTAAAAGTAGAAAAAAATGAACAGCATCAATGTATAGAGTACAAAATTCTCCATCGATCAGTATATACCACGACACAGTAGAATAAATATTTATTGAGATAAGGAGCTACAAAAACACATGACATGAAAACGGGCAAAACTTTTGAAACAACCTTTAGTATTTTTTTATAGGGCAGGTCCACTAGTCATAAATCAGTTTTTATTTGGGAATGTGTTAATTTCTTCCATTTCAGTTTTTCTGTTCTTTTTTTTTTTTTTTTTGAGACAAAGTTTCTATTGCCCTGGGCAGAGTGCTGTGGTATTATAGCTCACAGCAGCCTCAAACTCCTGGACTCAAGTGATTCTCTTACCTCAGCCTCCCACGTAGCTGGGACTACAGGTGCCTACCACCACACCCAGCTAGTTTTTCTATTTTTAGTAGAGATGGGTCTCACCCTTGCTCAGGCTGGTCTCAAATTTGTGAGTTCAGGCAATCCACCCACCTCAGCCTCTCAGAGTGCTAGGATTACAGGCATGAGCCACTGTGCCTAACCTCCCTCCCCACCTTTTTTTTTTTTTTTTTTTTAAATAGAGGCAGGGTCTCTGTTGCACGGTAGAGCACAGAGGTGCAATCATGCCTCACTTATAACCTTGAACTCCTGGGCCCAAGCAATCCTTCTGCTTCAGCCTCTTGAGTAGTTGGAACTATAGTTGTGCACCACCATGCTTATCCAATTTATAAAAACATTTTTATAATGGGTCTTGCTATATTGAGCAGGCTGGTCTCAAGTACATGGCCTCAACCTCCCAGAGCTCTGGAATTACAGGTGTGAGCCACTGCACCTGACCTTGCCTTCATGTTTGAAGGATAGTTTTGCTCATGTAAAATTCTTGAGGTTTTTATGTGTTTTTTGGAGCACTTTTAATAAGTCAGCTTCTGGTCTTTTGGCTGCATAGTTTCTGCTAAAAAAAATCAGCTGTTAATCTTACTGAAAATCCCTTGTGACATGTGATGGTTACTTTTCTTCTGTACTTGGTTGCGGGAGATTCTCTGTCTCTGGTCTTTGATACTCAGTAATGTGGTGTGGTGTACTGTCTTAGGGTTTATCCTACTTGGAGTTCATTTTTCTGTGTATGTAAAGTTTTTCAAAATTTTCTGCCATTTTTTTTTTTTTTTTGTCTTTTTCTTTCCTTTCCTCTGGAACTTCTAGTATGTATGGATGGCTGTGCTGTCTCCTAGAGATCTCTGAACTCTTGTTTATTTTCATTTTTTCTTTTGGTATCAATGGCCCAGTATTCAGCTCACTGATTATTTTCTTTCACTGTTTGGTTCTGCTATTGAGCCCTATAGTGAATTTTTCATTTCACTATTGTACTTTACACCTGCAGAATTTCTAATTGGTTCTTCTGTAATTTCTGTCTCTTTATTGATACTTTTTATTTGGTCAGACCTTTTTCTCATACTCTCCTTTCATTCTTTAGCTGTGGTTTTCTTTAGGTCTTCCAGCATAATTAAAATAACTGGAGTTAGGGGCCAGGCTTGGTGAAATCACATATGTAATCTTACAGATTACATATGTAATCTTAGCAGTTTTGAGAAGCGGAGGCAGGAGGATTGCTTGAGGCCAGGAGTTCAAGACCAACTGAGCATGAGTGCGAGTACGTCTGTACAAAATATAGAAAGTTTTGCCTGGCTTGGTGACATGCACTGGTAGTCCCATTTCTTCTGGAGGCAGAAACCTGAGAATCAGTTGAGTCAGAAGAATCACATGAGCTGTGATGATGCCACTGCATTCTAGCCTCAGGTGACAAACAGGAACATAGTGTTGGGCTGAGCACAGTGGCTAATTTGGGAGGCTGAGGTGGGAGTTACACTTGAAGCCGGGAGTTGAAGACCAGCTTAAGCAACATAGCAAGATCTCAACAAAATATTTAAAAAATTGCTGGGCATGGTAGTGCATTTCCAGCTACTTGGGCGGCTGAAACAAGAGGATTGCTTGAGCCCAGGAGTTAGAGGTTATGGTGATTTGTGATAATGCCACTGTATTCTACTCTGGGTGACAAGACACTGTCTCTGGATGAGTCATAATTTCTTTCTGAACATGTCCTGCAATTTTTTTTGTTAAACTGGATGCTTTAATGTGGCAAGTCTGGAAATCAAATTACATCTTCTCCAAGGATGAATTGTTGCTATTTGTTCATTTGGTGGTTTTTCTCAACTAATTCTGTGATGTTTGAACTTTTTCTCGTATGTGGTTATTGAAGTTTGTACTTGGTTATCTTAGCGGTTAGCTAATTATTGAACAGAAATTGCCTTACATACCTAAAACCAGGGAGTCTTCACCAAGGAGCCCAGTGTGCCTCCCATACCACACCAGGCAGTCACAGCTCCATAGGAGTCTCATTCCCTGTTTCTATAGAGTCCCAAGGTTAATCAGAAGTGAGAGATTTGGGCTATGTAAGGTCTTTTTTTTTTTTTAAAGCAAGAGGTGGCCTTCCCAGGAGTATACTGAGCTTTTAAAGCTCTCTAGAGCTATCTCATTCCCTAGCCTTTTTTTTTTTTTGGCCAGGGCTGGGTTTGAACCCACCACCTCTGGTATATGGGGCCAGCGCCCTACTTCTTTGAGCCACAGGCACCCTCCTCCCCAGCCTTTAAAGTTTTTTGGTCTGCTTGTTGCTTCTCTAAACTATCATCTACTGCCTCTGGCACATAGGATGTTTAATAATTGCCTGTGATTGTTTTTGAATAAACCTCCCCTGGATTCAACCTGAGTAAACTGATTAAAAATTTAAAAGGGGAAGAATAAACTTCCTTGAGGAATGGTTGTTCACACTGGGTGAGAACTCTGAGGGAGGTCAAATGTGAGTGAGGCCTTACAGCAGCCACCTGAAAAGTCAGATGATGACAGTTCTGGGAGCTGGGGATTCAACTCCAACTGTGTTGTCACTCTCTTGGCTTTTAGGCTGCTAATTTTCACTGTGATTATAGGTTATTGGTTTTAAGGGTTATAGCAGAGTTTTGGGGGGGGGGGGCATTGGAATAGTGTAAGTTAAAAGGTCACAAAGTGTGATGTTCTTACCTAGATTCAGTTGTTTATTTTTGTGTTTAAAATAAATGTTCTCTAGATTACTGTAAGCCTTTGTTTACTTTCTAGAGCTCTGAAAAAATTTGATTTTGACAATTTGTGCCAGTGTTCTCATTGAGTTTACATAGGAAGAATTTTTGGAAGTCCTTTCTCTGCTGTTTTACTGGTACCACCATGATCAATGATCCCTTTCCTCACCCTCTCCCTGACTTTTTTTTTTTTTTTTTTGCCGTATCTGGTTGGGGCTGGGTTTGAACCCGCCACCTCTGGCATATGAGGCCGGCGCCTTACTCCTTTGAGCCACAGGAGCCGCCCCCATTCTTTATTTTTTAACTTCCTAATATATCTAGCAAAGGCTATAAACTTCTCCCTGAGGATGGATTTAAGTGCATTCTATGAGTTATGAGGTCTTTTTAATTATTATGTACTTGGAATTATTTTCTAATTTCCATCGAATGTCTTAGTAACCCCTGAAGAAGTGTGATTTACCTTCAAAATATTTGGGACTTTCTGGTGTTTTTTTAAGTTGGCTTTTTGTTATGGATTTTTATCTTAATTCCTCTATGCTCATAGAACATCCTTCATATAATTTCAGTATGAAATTGGTTAAGACCTGCCTTATGGTCCAGCATATGCTCTGCTTTGTTAAATATTCTATAAATACTTGTAAAGACAGTGTATCATGCAGCTGTTAG
Source organism: Loris lydekkerianus (assembly GCA_963574355.1). Classification (NCBI taxonomy): domain Eukaryota; kingdom Metazoa; phylum Chordata; class Mammalia; order Primates; family Lorisidae; genus Loris; species Loris lydekkerianus. Next base: position 4,481 of record CAUYPK010029831.1, read on the forward strand.
ATGTATTATTCTGTTCACATTGTTAGGTTACAGTTGTTAATTTTACATTTCAGTTCTTCTGTATTCTTTTGGGGAGTAAGAGAATTTGCTTATTCTGTCATGTTAGTTACCAAGAGAAATAAGTTAAAATCTCTAGCTTATGTTGTGGTCTTCTTTTAGTGTTGTTGTTTTGGCTTTATAGGTTTTTGTAGGTTAAGTTCCAGAATTATGAATTTTTTGATCAATCTCTGGAAACTCATGCCCTTCATTATCTCTCGTGTTTTTTGCTTTAAAGCTTGCTTTATTTGATACTTGTTTCATTATACCTGCTTTCTTTGATGTTTGAATAGACTATCTTTTTTCATGCTTTTCAGTCTGTAAATGACCTATATTTTTAAGACACGACCCTGTCTTATACTTGGGATTTTGATTTTTAATCCAGTGGATTTTAGTCCATTTTTAATCCGTCTTTACTGGGTCTTCTCTTTGTCTTTCATATTCTGTTTCTTTTTCTTCTCTGCCCTTCCTTTAGATTAATCAAGTATTCTTTTTTGAACACCCCTTTTCTGATGGGTAGTTAAACATTATCTTACTCTTTTTGTGGCTACCCTGGGGATTATTAGCATCTAACAAATAAGTGCTCTCATCACTTCCCTAGCAGATTAAGAACCTTACAGAATTCCAGTTACCCTTCCCAATTTTTTTTTTTTTTTGTGCTATTGTTACCTTGCATTTTAATTGTATATAGTGTATTTTAAACCCTAGAAAAAATTATTTTATATAACCATGATTTACTTAGATGTATCTTTTCATTCCTCATTTTAAGTGAATTACTGTACTTCCATGTGGGTTCACTTCCCTTCTGCTTGAGGAATATATTTAATGATGAGTAACATCTTTATTGTGGGTCTGCTGGCAGTAAGTGATCTTTATTTTCCCTTTATTTTCCCTGAAAATGTCTTTTTTTTTTCACTTACATTTCTCAGGATAAATTTTCTGGTTATAGAATTCTTGGTTAGTATTCATCAGTCCACTCTCTCTGTATTGAACATCCTCAGGTTTTCATGGTTTTGTTGAAGAAACGATGGTTTTTAGTCACTCTTTTTAAAATTCTTATTTCTCTATCTCTCTTTTGTCTTTGAGTTTTTTTAATTTAAGATAGACTTTTGTTCAGGTATCTAAGCTGGAGTGCAGTGGCACAATCACAGCTCACAGTAGCTTCAAACTCCTGGGCTCAGCCAGTCCTCTTGCTTCAGCCTTCTGAGTAGCTGGGATTATAGACACCTGCCATGACACATGGTTTTTTCCTACTGTTAGTAGAGATGGGATCTTACTCTTGCTCAGACTGCTCTCAAACTTCCGGCCTTAAGTGATCCTCCTGCCTCAGCCTCCCAGAGTGCTAGGATTGTAGTTGTGAGCCACCACTCTGGCTGCCCAGCTAATTAAAAAAAATTTTTTTATCATTGGAGTCTAACTATGTTGCTCAGGCTGGTGTCAAGCTTTTGACCTCAAGTGATGCCCTTGCCTCAGCCTCCCAAAGCATTGGGATCACAAAAGAGAGTTTTTATTAGTTATCTCTGTTTTCTGATGTTTCACTGTTAGTCTAAATGTATCTTGTTTAGAAGTTCTGGGGTTTCTTATATATAGGTTGGTATTTTCCAGTACTAAGCTTACAACCATTATCTCTTTATCTGTTTCCTCTGCCTCGTTTCTCTCTCTTTTTCTGGGACCCTAATTAAACATTTCTTAGGCTGGGCGCAGTGGCTCACACCTGTAATCCTAGCACTCTGGGAGACCAAGGTGGGTGGGTTGCTTGAGCTCAGAAGTTTGAGACCAGCCTGAGCAAGAGTGAGACCCCGTCTCTAAAAACAGCCAGGTGTTGTGTGGCAGATGCCTGTAGTCCCAGCTATTCAGGAGGCTGAGGCAAGAGGATCACTTGAACTTAAGAGTTTGAGGTTGCTGTGAGCTATGACACCACAGCACACTACCCAGGCTGATAAACTCAGACAGTCTCAAAAAAAAAAAAAAAAAACTTAAAACACTTATTTTACTTTCTCATTCTATTATTTGTCTCTTTGGCATTTTCTACTTTTGTGTCTCTCTCCTATGTAATGGATAAGCTTTGATCCTATATTGTTGCTCACTGCTTTTCCTCTACGTTCTTCATTTGACTGTTAAAACTCTATTTTTGAGGTTTTTAATTTTAGGTATCAGGGCAGGAGGTTTTGGGGCCCTGGTTTTATTCTGGTTCATTTTTATACTGAGGTACCCTTGGTGTGCAGCTTAGTGATATGAGTAGTGTTCTGTTAGAGTCTCACCTTGAGCATGTTTTGAATCTTGATCTCTTTTCCCTTGCCTCTTGGAGTTATAGAACCACTGTTTAACTTTGCTGAGAGGGACAGATGGCTTCATGGGTTAAAGTGACTTTGGTGTTCTGGTATTGTGATTTTTCCTCTGGGTTCCTGCTTTTTTCTCTTTTCTAAGAATTTGAACTAGTAGTTCTATCTTATAAGACAGCGGTTCTCAACCTTCCTAATGCCGTGGCCCTTTACCGTATATACTCGAGTATAAGCCGAGTTTTGTGCCGAAAAACCCGAACTCGGCACAAATTTTGTGCCGAAAAAACTCTGCTTATACTTGACTATATACGGTAATATAGTTCCTGTGGGTCACGACCCACAGGTTGAGAACTGCTGTTATAAGATCTTAGGTGCTTTTAATATGACTGCTTTTTTATTAAGTCAGCATTTTTTTTAGGAAGAAAATTAGTCTGAGAAACCTTGCCAGCCATCACTGGAAATGAAAGTAGGAATAATTTCAAATCCTACTTTAACTTCCTTTTCAATTCTTCTCTAGTACTAGTGTCTGTGCTGGAGGATTAATTTAAAGATTAGTGATACACTGTATGAGTACGGGGCTTAGGAAGTGCCCAATTGAGTGGTGATGAGCTTTTGCAATTTTCTTTCGTTTTAGACCATTTTTATTGTCCTCCTGCTTGATATTTTGAGAGAACTATTTGTCATTGCACCTCACTATTCAGCTCTTTCCATCTTTCTACCATTCAGACTGTTAATCAGCTTTATTTAAGTAATCAAATTTTAACTTACAAGGTTTCCAGTGTATCTTCTAGTATCTTTCTGGGAATTACTATTATTAATTTAAAAATCTTGTTTTCTTGGCCTTATTATCCTTCATTCCTCAGTGTAAGTATAGATTGCTGCCATATTGAATCTGTTGATTTTCTGGCAATGTTTGGTCTATACTGATTGTAATTTGGATTTAAAATGACTTTGCTATTTGAGATTGCTTGAAATCTGTGTGCAGTTGCTGTATAAGTTTACTCTAGCTGCCTTCAGGATGGGAAGTTGTGGGGGAAATGTGATAGTAGCAAAGCTTCTGGATACCTGGCCTTACCATGCCACCTGGGTGTTGTCAGATTTCTGGTTCAGATGAAGTAGCCATCAGCCCCTTCACTTCTGCTGGGTTCCTCCAGATCAGCCACTGTCGTTTGTCCCTTAGAGGCTCCTATTCCTGTCACACCCTCTAGCTGTGCACTGTATGGAGCAACTCTTTCCTTCTGTAACAGTATCCTCTGGCAGAGTTTTCTCCTTCTAATTTGAATCCATATGTCTTGTTTTCATGATTCTTCATGATTCTAGCACACCAAAGATATTTTTTGATGGCTTATGTGTCCATGGATTCTTTAAAAATTGGCATTTTAGCATTGGAGGAGGAGGAAAAAACTGTAGCATGTGCTTGTTCAACATCTTAAGCCTGCCGTGAGCTTTTTTGCTTGTTGATAGATGATCTTTGATAGTTAATGACTTAAATATATCAAGGAGGATATACAAAAACTACTAAATAGTTCTCATCCTGTTCTTGTCTGCTTCTAGGTATCTTCTTGCTATAAGGAATTCTATAATGAACATTTTTTGGGGGGGGGGTTTGTTTGTTTTTTAAGGATGCAGTGGCATGTTCACAACTCACTGTAAACTCAAACTCCTGGACACAAGTGATTGTCCTGCCTCAGCCTCCTGAGTAGCTGGGTCTATAGGTGCTCACCACCTGGCTGACTTGTAAATTTTTTTTAGAGATGGGGTCTTGCTATGTTGCTCAGGCTGTCTCAAACTCCTGGCCTCAAAAGATTTTCCCACTTCAGCCTCCCAAAGTGCTAGGATTACAGATGTGAGCTACTGTGCCTGGCCTATAATGAACATTTTAATGAATACTTTTAGTGCATATGTTCTTCGTGTTTTGGTTTTTTTCTCAGATTAAAAGTTTATTTGCAAGTTAAATTTCTCATTAAAAGTGTATTTACCATCAAGTGTATGAATGAGGCTGAGCCCAGTGGCTCACACCTGTAATGCTAGCACTCTGGGAGGTGGAAGGATCCCTTGGGCTTAGAAGTTCAAGACCAGCCTGAGCAAGAGTAAGACCTCGTATCTAACAAATAAAGAAAAATCAGCCAAGCATTGTGGTGGACACCTGTAGTCCCAGCTGCTTGGGAGGCTGAAGCAAGAGGATTGCTTGAATCCAAGAGTTTGAGGTTGCTGTGAGCTGTGACGCCACTGTACTCTAGCCAGGGCAACAATGTGAGACTGGGGGGAAAAAAAAAAAGGCTGCGCCTGTAGCTCAGTGGTTATGGTACCAGCCACATACACCATGGCTGGTGGGTTCAAATCCAGCTCCAGCAAGCTAAACAACAGCAACTGCAGCAACAACAACAAAAAATAGCTGGGCATTGTGGCGGGCACCTGTAGTCTTGGCTACTTGGGACACTGAGGCAAGAGAATCGCTTGAGCCCAAGAGTTTGAGGTTGCTGTGAGCTGTAACGCCATAGCACTCTACCCACGGTGACAGCTTGAGACTCTGTCTCAAAAAAAAAAAAAAAAAAAAAATGAGTCCAGGTTTTTCACTGCACACTTGCTTGAATTAAGTAGTGTAATTTTTGTGAGCTTTAGTGAAAATTTGGCCTTCTTGTGTTTTGGTTTCTTTTGGGATAGATGAATATACACTTGTGATTGTTAGGTATGATTTGTGTTGCTTTTAGTCCACAGTAGTTTCCTCTCTCTCTGCCTTCTCCCCTCAAACTTTTACTGGTTGAGAAAACCAAGTCATGTGTTTTCTAGAATAATATACAGTATAGATTTCTCTGATTGCTTCCCCATGGCAGTAATTGACCTGCCCCTCAGACCTCTGTGTTTTCTGTTGATTGGTTGTATATTTATCTTGAGCAGGCTTAGGTTTGACTTTTTAGCAGGAACACTCAGTACGTGGTATGGGCACTTCTAGCCAGTGCACCATCATCTATTGCTGGTCACTGCCTAGATTTATATGTACCTAGGGTTGCTAAATGACAGTTTTCTAATTCTCTAACTCATTTATGAGTTAATATTCTCTTATATGCTCTTATAAAAGTAAACTTACTTTCATCAATTATTTGGCAAACCTGAAGAATAGAACACTGAGGAAAGGCGATTAAATGCTTGACTGCTATTCTTTCTGCCATAATATTGAGCTGATTCTCCAGCATTCTCCAAAGCTTGCCAATAAATTGTTTTTTAATATCATTGTGGACCCGTGGATTTCATGTGTTTGATAAGTCTTTATCTATATTACTATTCTTTTTTGTTTACATTGCAGTTTTTATTATTCAGATTGTCTGATCTTTGACTATTTAACCCTCTTTACACCCACTAGGATGGCCATAATTTTTAAAAAAGCAGTAACAGTTTAGAATGTGGAAGAATTGGAACTCTCGTACGTTGGTTATGTGAAATGTTATAGCTGTTTTGGAAAATAGTTTAGTAATTAGTCAAAAGGTTAAATACAAAATTACCATCTGACCCAAATTCACACGTAGGTATAGAACTAAGAGAAATGAAATCATACGTCCATACAAAAACTTGTACATGGACATTTATAATAGCATTATTCATAGCATCCCATATGTAGAAACAACCCCAATGTCTGTCCACACATAGTACAGGAAGGACATAGTCCAGGCACACCTCACACTGCTGAGCCCAACTTCGTTGCACCTTGTGGATGCTGCATGTTGTAAAGATTGAGGGTTTGTGGCAGTCAAGCCAGGTCTCTTGGTGACATTTTCCTGATAGTAGTTGCTTGTTTTGTGTGTCTGTGCCACGCTTTGGTAATTCTTGAGTGTTTCAGACTTTTTCATTACAGTGTCTATTATGGTGCTCTGCGGTCAGTGAACTTTATTATTGTTGTAATAATTTTCGGGCACCATAAACCACCCCTGTATCAGATGGTAAACTTAATGGGTAAATGTGTGTGAACTGACTTCTTCCACCTAGCAGACATTCCTTCTCAGGCCTCCCTGTTCCCTGAGACATAATATTATTAAATTTAGGCCAACTAGAACTCTATAATGGCCCTCAAGTATTCAGGTGAAATGATGAGTTACATATGTTTCAGTTTAAATCAATAGCTACAAATGATTTTTGGAGGCTTCTTGGGCACAACAATTGCCAAGTTGTGAATACAAAGTACTTGAAGGAAAAAGTGCTATTCCAGTGAAAATACAAGTGACAAGAAAGTGAGACAGCCTTATTGCTGATATGGAGAGAGTTTGTGTGGTCTGGATAGAAGATCAACCAGCCACCCCCTTCCTTTACGCCAAAGCCTGAACCACAGCAAGGCTCTAACCCTTTTCAATTCTGTGAAGGCTGAGAGAGGCCAGGAAGCTGCAGAAGGAAAGTTGGAAGCTAGCAGAAGTTTAAGGAAGGATGCCATCTCCACAACATCAAAGTACAAGGTAAAGCAGCAAGTTTTTTATTTTTTTTCTATTGTTGGGGATTCATTGAGGGTACAAAGAACTAGGTTACACTGATTGCATTTGTTAGGTAAAGTCCCTCTTAAAGCAGCAAGTTATCCAGAAAATCTAGTTCAGGCAATTGAAGGTGGTTACACCAAACACTAGATTTTCAAGCAGAGAAACAACTTTCTATTGGAAGAACATGCCATGGAAGACATTTCTAGCTGGAGATAAATCAGTGACTGGCTTTAAAACTTCATAGGGCAGGCTGACTCTCTTCTTTTAGGGGCAAATTTAGCTGATGACTTTTAAGTTGAAGCCAGTGCTCATTTACTATCTGAAATTCCTAGGGCCCTTCAGAATTGTTAAATCTACTCTGTCTGTAAATAGAACAGCAAAGCCAAGATGACAGCACATCTGTTTACAGCATGTTATATATATATGGGTGTGTGTGTATACACATGTATATAATACACATATATATATATGACACAAAGTCTCAGTTTGACATGGCATCACAGCTCACAGCAACTTCAGACTCTTGGGCTCAAGTGATTCTCTTGCCTCAGCCTCCCGAGTAGCTGGGACTACAGGGGCCTGCTACAGTGCCTGACTGTTATTAAAGATGGGGACTTGCTCTTGCTCAGGCTGGCCCCAAACTCCTGAGTTTAGGCCATCAGCCCATTTTGGCCTCCTAGAGTGCTGGGATTACAGGCATGAGCCGCCATGCCCAGCCTGATTTTACAGCATGTTTTAATGAAGATTTTAAGCCTACTATTGATCCCTGCTGCTCAGAAAAGATTCCTTCAAAAATATGACTGCTTGTTGACAATGAACGTTGGTCATTCAGTAGCTCTGATGTAGTACAAGGAGTTTAATGTTGTCATGCTTGCTAGCAGGACATCCATTTTGTAGCCCATGGATCAAGGAGTAATTTCAAGTCTTACTGTTAACATTTGTACTTACATCTTTACATTTCATAAATATGTAATTGTCTTAGATAATGATTCCTCTGGTGGATGTGGGCAAAGTAAATTGAAAACCTTCTGGAAAGGATTCACCATTCTAGTTGCTATTAAGGACGTTTGTAGTTTGTGGGAGGAGTTCAAAATATTAACATTAAACCGAGTTTGGAAGAAATTGATTACAGCACTCATAGATGACTTTGCGGAGTTAAGACTTCGGTGGAGGAAGTTAACTTCAAATGTGATGAAAATAGTAAGAGAATTAGAATTAGAGGTGGAACCTGAAGATGTGACTGAATGACTGCAATCCCATGATAGAACTTGAATAGATGAGGAGTTGGTTTTTACAGATGAGCAAAGAAAGTGGCTTCTTGAGATGG
>CAUYPK010029832.1:0-61996 GCA_963574355.1 Loris lydekkerianus
GGGGACCCGGGAGGTGCCCTCAACCCCCGTCTGTGATTTTTTGGTTGCTCATAGTGACCCAAGGCCCACAAAGGCTCACACTAACCACAGATACACTCAAACAAAAAAAAAAAAAAAAAAAAAAAAAAAATTGCTTTGGACAATATGATCATTTTAACAGCATTGATTCTTCTAATCCATCCACATGAGATGTTTTTCTATTTTTTTTGTCATCTACAGTATTTTGTCATTGTTTTATAGTTTTCCTTGAAGGAATCTTTTACCCCCTTAGTTAAGTAGGTTTCTAGATATTTCATTTTTTTGTGGTGTTATAAATCATATAAATTAAAGTCTTAACTATAAGATGTAAAACTACAAAAACAGTAGAAGAAAATCTAGGAAAAACTGTTTTAGACATAGGTCTAAGCAAAGAAGTCATGGCCAAAGTTTCAAGAGCGCCAGTAACAAAAATTAAAATGGATGAACGACACCTAATTAAACCAACGTGTTTCTGCACGGCCAAAGAAGTTATCAACAGCGTAAACAGACAAACCCCAGAGCTGGAGAAAATATTTTTGAACTCCATGTTTCATTGGAGACTGATATCCAGAATTTACAAGCAACTCAAACTACTCAACAACAAAATAACATCATCAAAAATTGTTCAACAGACAAACATTTTTCAAAAGAAGGTATGCAAATATACAACAAACATAGGTGATTTCTTTTTAATATTGAGAAGGAAAGATTCAGTAGCTGTGGCCACTGTTATTCTAGGAGAAAAGAGTTAAGGGTGGACTGTAACACAGAAGGAATGAGGCAGTCAATTTTGTCTTCTCTATTTTGAATATTCTAATAGCGAGCTTCTTGGCAAAGAAGCTAATTTGTTTTTGCTGGCAGCAGAATCCTCATCTATGAAATGCTTTTGCAGAGTGTATCTTGCTGTCCAGCAACGCTGTAACAGGTAAATCTGGAATAAGTGGGTTATTGCAGCTTGGCTCACTGCAGAACATCGCATAAATCATGTAACTAATTAGAAGATGAAGATGTTTGATGATTAAGACACTTTATCACTTAGAAATCTCAATCTATAAAATGAACATTAAGAAGTATTTAAGACACAAATCTGCACTTAACATGTTATTCTAACACAAATGTGAACCCATTCCTGGTAACTATTGTCAGTAAGAAATATCAAGAGTACATATACATATGGTTTCCAATAACTGAACGCTTGAAAATCCATATCTGAGAATTATCCAACACATTCTGGTTTCAATAGCTTGATTAATCAAACGTGATTAGTTTCTGCAACGCTGGCCTTCTTGTATGTATTATGTGAAAAAGTATTAAAGGGTAGGAGGATATTTATTAGCAGAAACGCATTTCCAAGGGAGCCCTGATACATACTGTTTTTATAATTTTCTTGCTGCAGAGCTAAAAGGTATAATTAAATTGCTAATTTAAATACCTCATATGATTCATAGCTTTACCAAATACAAACAATAGGTTTATTCCGAGGGTAACATTAACCTCCATTTCCCTATATTCATTAATTCTGACATGTAGGATAATATGATTTTTAGCCCATTAATACCTATTGCTTTAATGTAATTTCCCTTTCAGGAATATCTCTTTGTACACTGAGTGAAAAATATAGTTTTAAAATTCTGTGACTGTGGTGTGTTTATTAGAAAAGATTGTATTTAGCATCATGAAAAACATATTCCCCAAAGTAATGTTAGGTTATAGCCTAAAAAATCCATCATAAATAGAAAACATTCACATATGAGAGAAAGTCAGGATATATGTAAGCACATATAATTAATAATTTTCTTCATACATCCTTATTCTTTCCAAATATGCTAGTTCACAAGTGGGACAAGTCCTTCAATTCCCATTACCTATTTCCATGGAGACCATTAACTAGTCTATTAGAATTAATTTTCCCTGCTGCATAGCAAAGCACAGCCAACCACAGGGACTTTCAAAGTAGAAATTGTGGTAAACCCTTTGTTCTGAAGAATGGCTGGACCGAGGAGCTGGGTGGAAGAATATTGAAAACCTTTGGGGTTATGCTGCTGAGATGTCCATAGATTTTCATGATTCAGCTTTTAATTCCTGTTGCCATAACGAGGAAGTTACCAATTAAAGAGTGTTTCAAATGGACACATGACAATGAAAATCAATTCTTTTTATTTAAAATTTTTCAGAAGAAACGTGTCTGGTTTATTTGTAATAGGTTTGTTAAAAATAATTGACATACAAACATTTAGTGTTGGAGCTTGTTTATTAATGAAATATGGTTGATGTATAATTGAAGTCTGATTTAAAGGATGTCCATTTCTGTTAATTATCTCATTGATACGATATGTTCTAACCAAAGGGAAAATGTATATTTCAGATCTTGTAGAATGATTATTCTATTAAGAAACATTATCATGTGTGACCAATAAGAATACATAAAAGTTAAATATAATATTAAGATCATTGCCATGTTATTTATAAAAACATAATATTATTATCCATTAATAAATTGAATGTTAGATGGTAGACGTTCTAGGGATATACCGCCATAACCCATGTGAGAGTGACCGTAATTCTCAATATTTGTTTTGTCTAGCAAGATAATTGTATAAGCAAACAGATTTTAAAACAGAATGAGAATTATTATAAGCTCTAAATTTATTTTGCATGGCATATTACTAAATAAATGCATTTAAATAATGTATGATAATTAATAAGAATCAATATTGAATGATCAGATGTGTTCTTGGGAAATATTCATACATTTTAAATAAATCGAGAGGGCTACTTCTTGAAGCATGTCTCAGGAACCAGTGGGAAAGCCAGGAATCTTAAGAGTTCATGAACTCAACTATGTTTTCTTATTAATCCTAAAGCTTCAGCTGCCATTTTATCTCTCATTCCTGCTGAAATTTTAATTAGTATTACATCAAATCTGTAGATTGTGTGGGGAGGAATTCATGTCTTAACTGACTGCATTTTTAGTATATAAGAATATCATATCTCCCCATTATTTTGGTCTTTGAATCTTTCATCATGCTTTTTAATAGTTTTGTTCATATGAATATTATCCATATTTTGTTTGGCCTATCACTATTTATTTTTTGGTGATATTATACATTACCACACTTTGTAAGGTATTATCATCTACTACACAATAATATCTAATATACTTTTAAAATTCAGTGCCCAACAATTCAAGTCCAGTGTACAGAAATGCAATTGTTTTTTGTAAATTGATCAATCTTGCTAAACTCACTTCTTGTTGCTACTTGATTCCTCGTGTATGTCTTTAGATATTTTTACATGGACAATTATGTCATCTGTTAGTAGAGATGTAAAAAAATGAAATTTTTCCATATGTACGCTTTTTATTTCTTCTCACTCCTATGATTAAAACCTTTTAAATTCAATAATGAATAGGGATGTTGAGAATGAACATCCTCGCTGTGTTCTGAAACTTCAGAGAAACATTCAGTATTTCATCAACTCGGATGTTAAATGTCTTATTTTTATTGTTGTACTTTCACATATTAAGGAAGTTATGTTCCATAATTATTTTACTAGGATTTTTTTTTAATAATGAAAGAACTTTTCTACATCTATTGAGATGATCCTATATTTCATCTTTAATGTACTGATATGGTTAATTTCATCGATTGATTCAAATTCTGAATCAACTCTACATTCCCCAGAGAAACCCTAATTGGTCACGATGTATTGCTGTTTCCATACATGGCTGGATTGGATACACCATTTTTATCTATGTTTATAAAAATAATGGTCTGTAGTTTGCTTTTCTTGTAATACTTGTTTCTGGCTAATGTATTAGGGCAATATTTGCCTCATAAAATGAGTAGAGAAGCATTCCCTTCTCTTCAATTTTCTAAAAACAACATGTGTATAATTGGCAATATTTATGCAGTGAAGTCATTTGGACCAGAAGTTTTTCCTGTAGAAACTTATTTAATCACAGATTCATTTTTTAACAGATACAGGAAAACCAAGGCTGTTTATATCTGATTCAGCTGTGTAGTGTGTGACTTTCCAGGAATGGACACATTTCATGTAAATTTTAAATATGTGAGCCCAAAAATTGTTCATAATTTTCCTTTATTTTTCTTCTTAATCTTCACAAATACTGGTAATTTGTGCCATTTAACTGTTTTTATGGTCAGTCAAAATAGAGGTTATATATTGTATTCAATTTTTTGTATTAATTTATATATACATAGATCATGAATACATTTATGCCTTTGTGGGATTCAATGTGTTGATTATTTGTACAAATTGGAGTGCTCAAAGAACCAGCTTTTGTTTATATGTCTTTATTTTCCTTTTAATTACAATGCTTCATTTATTTACATTTATGTTATAATCAACAAGGCAGGATTGCACAAAGGGAATTAAAATTATATACACCTTTTAAGAAAAGAAAAAGCTGCATAAAAATTGTTATATTCAATATATATAAAAGATAGCTTTGTTATCTGTATCCTGTATGTCCCATAATTGTAGAAGTCAAATGCAATTTGAGTACTATAATTTTGATACAGTAATGGTGACTTACAAGGTTTCAATTACAATATGATATACATAAACATATTACAGTTCTTATGCACTAATTTTTCTGGCAACTAAGGAATTTAAAAACACTTTAGAATTCTCTCTTCACAGGTAACTCAGCAGACGAGCAGTGAGAAATCTGCTGAAAATCCTCTATACCTGTGTCCTTGTTAATTCCTCTCTCGATTGGCAGCAGATTAATTTTGACAGCTGCTGTTTCGGATTTACATCACATCCCTAGATTAGTTTCTGCCCATTATTAAGGTAACAATTACTGGGACCTCAAGTTCTACACAACCTGAATAATCCATGAGTGATAAACAGTCTAGTTGGAAACAAAAGAACGTCAAACTTTACAGGAATTTTTATAAGGCACAGTGCTGTGACCCAATTACATAGGTGAAATAGTGCATGAGGGCAGACAACTTCTTATTTTTAGCTTCGACTCTGCCCTGTGACTGCGGGCAGGCAAGGTGTTTGGCCTTGGTGTGGTTGGTTTTGAGTTTGTTTCTTTGATTTTTGAGAGAGCAGCTCCTTCTTCCTGGGGTAGAGTGTTACGTCTTCATCAGAGCTCATAGCAACCTCAAATTCCCGGCCTCCAGTAAGTCTCCTGCCTCTATGGACTTGTGCCACACGCCTAGTTTTTATTTATTTATTTTTTTCACTTCTTTTGTAGAGAGGGGGTTTTGCTATATATCTAGGCTCATCTTGAACTCCTGGCTTCAAGTGATCCTTCCACATCAGCTTTCCCAAGTACTAAGATTATAGGTGTGCGTCACCATATCCAGCCAGGGCTTTGGTTTTCTTAAAGAAGAATTGATGAGATGGCCTGTCTGACATCTATTCTTTATATACTTTTCAAATTAATTGCTTACCTTATATTTCCTGTTCTTTAAGGTATTTTTACACATGTTGGGAAAATGTGACCATATCTTCACCATTTTCTTATTTCCAAATGATTATCTAAAAGAACATGGACATCTCTCTGTTTTCTTAAGCCTAAAATTTGTGGACACACCTTAAATTGTGCATTTGTTTTATAATATCTTCTCCACAGGTGCTAGGGGGCACATGTGTAATCATTTTAAATCAGTTATTTTCAAAATCCTGGGTAAAAGTTAGGCTAAGAGAACCATGAGCAGTGATCATCTCATATATTCAGAAAACAAAGGACCAAAGTTCTTCTTCCTAAATTTTGAAACTTTTTCTTTACTTTTGTCTCCCCAGACTAATTAATATAAGGTGTCAGTTTTATCACTTAGTTTGTTTTATCACCTAGAATGTTAGAGGAGCTTTTCTAGCTCCACATGACTCAAAACCTATATGACCATCAGTTCACAAAAGACTCTTTCAAATGTAAGTCTCTTCATAAGAGAGCTCGACCCAGGAGTGAATGTGTAAAGCGTAAGTAAATGGTTTATATGAAAATGTAATTTTGTGGGATACAGGAAAGCTACTTCATTCTTTCCCACTGGTGAATGTTTAAACTCCTCTGCATAATCTTTCATTCCTGTCAATGGATGAGTTCTTGGCCAGGACTCAGCTTTCTTGTAATAATCTGAACTATTAAGAAATAATTCTATTGTTTCCATGTCTTAATAGTATAATCTAATACCTCATTATTTTTGCAATGCATTTTATTTAAATGACTCTACTAGATTTTAAGATCTTTGTAAGTAGGGATTACATATGTGTTGTGGTTAAGAACAATTTCTTTTATTTTTCTTTTTTCATTTTATGGAAGTTTTAATTTTTTTAAAGTTTCTTTAAAAACCAATTTAATTTTACTGCAAAATTGAGAAGAAAGTACAGAGTGTTCCCATATACCCCCCCCACACACACACACACAAGTGTTTGCTGTGTCATTACTCCCCGCTAGAATGGAGCACTCGTTACAAACTATGAACCCGTATCTGCATATGGTTTACGGAGCTTCCTGACAGTAGGGCTCATGCTTGGTGCTGTACGTTCAGTGAATTTGGAAGTATGTGTAATCACAACTTGGAACATTTTCTTGATTTCTGTTACTTTTTGAGGAAAAGAAACTAGTAGAGGAAAGGATAGCAGAATGAAGGGCTGTGGGCTGTGATGTCTGGGGACTGGAGGGCTGTGCCATGATGTCTGGGGACTGGAGGGCTGTGCCATGATGTCTGGGGAGTGGAGGGCTGTGCCATGATGTCTGGGGACTGGAGGGCTGTGCCGTCATGGCTGGGGACTGGAGGGCTGTGCTGTCATGGCTGGGGAGTGGAGGGCTGTGTGCCTTGACGACTGAGGTGTGGCGCTGAAGCCTGAGGTAACATTCCAGCTGTAATGCACATTGGCCCGGTGACTGTCAGCAATGACTCAGTGCCTCTGTGCTTTTGATCCCACATTTGCCCATGGAGATGACATTATCACTGGCTTCATGAAACCGTAGTTAGAATGTAATAAATCATCGTAAGTAAAGCTCTGAGAACCACAGACGGCCCTTAGTAAAGAGTAAGATACTGTCCACTCCCCCATGATTACTAATGTTAATTGAGTTTGAGTGTTCACTGTACACAGAATCTTATTATATTTTTAAATTTTATTTTTATAAAAATATGAACTAGAGTTCATTTCACACATGATTTATTAATAAACTGAGGAATCAGATGGGAAATACTTTGCAAGTGGCTCTCAGAGTGTATGTAACTATGTTAATTGTAAATGTAGGCATGTTTACCAAGTCTGTGTCTTTAACTTAATGCTACATCTAGTAATTTTCCTTGGCCAGGCAATTGACATACCTGTAGGAAGGGTTAGTTGAATGAATAAAAGAATACGTAACTGAAATGTCTTACTATTCTAAAGAATTCACTGAAAGTGAAGCCAAAGGCTTATGAGGCTCAATTCAACCATTTGCCCCCCAGTTTGTGACATTGATTGTAGTGACTGTCATGGGTGAAAATAACATTTTAAACATAGAACTAAAGTCTTAAGACACAGTTTAATTGCTCTCTTTCAGTTTGCAAACTGATAAGGAAGGTGGTCTGTCATAAAATATAGTTGTTCTATATCTACGCATGGTTTGGTCTACTAGGGTTTTAGTAACTTTGGTCTACAAAGTTTTAATAACTTTGTTATTACAAAGTTGGCCTCCTTAACCTATTTTCAATGTGCAAGTAGAAATGTTGACTAGATAAAGCAGTTATGATGATGTTGATATTCTGATTCACACACACACACACACACACATGTGTCCACATGCACACTCTTTTACGGTTCTGTGTACTTTTCTGAGGTCTTCTCTCTGAGTACCACTTCTGTCCTGTAACCAGTCAAATTTTTCTCTCTGAGGCTAAAACAACTCATGTGCCTGAGAAGGCCTAGGGAAAAGCTGCTTATGATGTTTCTGATGGTTCAGCTTTTTTTATTTCTCACTAAATCAAGTTTATTCTCCTGATAAGACCAGATACTCAGAGAGCACTAAGTCTACACTATGACTTATGTTTGCTACGACATTCCCATTGGCTGCATTTGAGAATTTTTAAGGATTCTTTCAGTTATAAGATACCATAATTAAATGTGTAAGACACTTTCATAGATCACCTAGGTCGGACTGGTAAAGACAAACAGAAAAGTGAGTTCTGATGGAAGTAACCTTCCCGTGTTTGGGGCTGATCATCAGTGCCAACTGAACCTTTCAACTGATATTCCTTACACTCTGAAGGGACCGATTTCTTAACCAAAGAGATTTTTAAATATTATAAAAATAATCAAAGAAGGTATCTTCGTTTTTACTTTAACAGCTCAGATAGGCCCCTGACACTGTATAGTTAATGACGTTGTTGTACAGCTAGTGACTTCTCCGAGGTAGATAGAGCGACTCTCATCCTGACCCTGTTGTTTGTCCTGAATTGTCTCAGAGATGTGCTGCTTCAGTGCGCGGGAATCAGTGTCGCGTGTATCTGATTCCACAGCAGAGTGTTGTAAATTCACGTCTCCACACTCGTTAACTGTATCTTACTTAACATGATGCAACGTTTTTATTTTCAGTCAATTTATAAACATCTAACATCTGACACTTGAAATATTCAAAGCAACCACATGAATGGAGATTTTTGTACAAACACGAACACGTCAACGCAGTAATGAGCAAGGTGTGAGCCCGTTTGTTGCACAGGAGACATCATTTTCCTGGAAACAAATGGGGTGTTAGGTTCAGCTGTCATCACAGTGACAGCACAAACAACTAAAACACAGAATTATTGCCAAGAATTTCACGTTGCTTGATAAGGATTGAAAGGAAATTCTCAGAGCTAACAAGAAGAAATGCATGTTTTCAGATTCTTTATTTTCCTAAATGAAACAGCTACAGAAATTGGAATTGTTCTTAGTTTTATTTATTTTTAAAGGTTAGAAAAAATAAAATTTAACATTTTAAAATTCATTCCTATTTCATTTTATTCATAAGTCTTTCATTTTGGAGAAAAAGTTTTCTAGAGATATAAAAGTTCAAATATTTGCAAATTTATTTCTCAGTCACATAAAGGTAGAGAGGGTAAAAAAAAGTGACTTTCTTGGTCATCTGCTATTGTATTCTCTATCGAAATGGAGGTGAAACCTCTAGGGAGAAGACAGAAGGTCAAACATTGCACCGTGGTTTAGCTCCATCAGAGCAGAGTTTCTATATGACTCTTTTTCTGAAGTTGGTGTTCAATGTGTAAAAGTCAGTAAGCTTGTATGGTACCCTTCCATTATTTAAACCATATTGTTTGATATAAAATGATTTACAAATTTGTTTTTTGCTATTGTTATTTAAAGGGGAGTATTTCTAAATTTTTTCAGAGTATTTTGTTTCTGGTTTTTATAGATTCTATATATCAAAATAGAATAAGGTGTTTTTGTAAGCACTACAGTGCTCCTGGAGTGCGTAAAGAAACAGTACTGTGTACGTCCTGGCGGTAAAGACACCTGCAGCTGTGCCCACACAGTAAACCAGGTGAAGGAAGAGCGTCCTTCAGACTATCCACTGGGCCAGGGTTTGGGGCTACTGCATTAGAAGCTTACAGAGGTTCAGTCATTCTTCAGATGATAGAGATTAACTATATTTATTTGAAATCCAAAAGGTGAATCTGGAACAAATACACTTTTGCCAGTCTTTGGTATGTAACTACTGCACATACATGTCTGTAGTTATGACCGTGGAGTCATATATATAATTGTATGTTTTATGTACATAGTTACAAACTCGTAACACTTTTCCATCTATTTCTTTGCTGAGCATAGATGTGCTTTCATATATGTGAGGGGTGCAAAGCTTGTTCAGGGAGACATACAAAGGTGTATTTCTTAACCTGTCCATGTCCATGGGTTTATAGATTAATTGGGAATAGCTCTCCAGCTATAATAAGCAAATACCAACTTTCAATTCACAGATGTATGGGACAATACATTTTGACAGATAATCCTCCCAAGAATCTTTCAAATTCAAATTATTTTGATACTGAATGTTATCTGTCTTTCTTGAGTACAATTCTAACTCAGGAGACATTATTCTACACATGACTCTTCCATAGCTCATACTTTTCCTATCATCTCTTTCATCAAATGGATAAAATTGTTTCACATTTCAAGGCAAAGATTAGTTACTGAACACTTAATAAGATAACGATGCCCTGAAATCAACACCTTTGAGCTGATAACTAAGGACAGCTCCTCAGGACATGGGAGGGGATGAGCTCTGTGGGCAAACGTGTGGAAAACTGGAGGTGCCATTGTGCAGTTCTTCTTATTTCCTATGAGAAAACTCATTAGTAATAGTACAATAATTTTTTTTTCTAAATTTCTAATCTCAAGGTGTTGAATACTGTCTTTCCCCCCAGTTCAGAATGCTTATAAACTATACTGAAAACATGTGTCAAGGTTCTCCCTAGACCCGTAGCTACTAGTAAGGCAAAGAATCCTTCCCGTAGTCACACCTTGAGGAAATATTTACCTTGTTGCAGAACTTAATTGTTTGCATCAACCACAACATTAGGTGCACAGATAAAAATCCATTAGGATCCAGGATGCCATTATTACCTGTCAAGCCTTGTGCTTGATGTCCTGAGAGGTACAAGAAGGCCATTAGTCCGTCCGAGGCTCAGAAACTTCTATAGTCTGGGTTCTTTTTACCTGCAGTGTTGTAAATGAGCTAAGTACGCTTATTCAGGCAATTTCACTAAATACTATGAATTCTGAACATATTAATATATGGCATCTGTGTTCAGGCATAAACAGATGGGTGCACTGCAGATGTTCTCTGACATCCGGCTACAATTCCATTGTAGATCATGAATCACATTTACACCCGGAGGCTCTTGAGCTAAAGAAGATTGATGTAAAGCTTTCTTGCTAATTGGGGAGTATTCTAATGGTAAATACTACAAACGCATACATATAACACATAATGTAATATGTGTTACACATAATGTAAGGGTGTATATATACATCCACACATAATCTCCATTTAGATGGCTAGTTTCCCTATACCATTTTATTTTAAGAAGGTAGGAAGGACATTTGACATAGCCAAATAGATTTCTAAACAAGATAATAAGCACATTCATTATACACCTAATAGTTTATTTTCAAAACTGTCTAGTGCCTGCAGGTATATAGATTCAGGCACAGATGTAATCAAGAGTTCACTCTACTATAAAAAGGCAGGTTGTATAATGCTACTTCCCAGTAAAAAAATCCTTCACATCATACTTGGTATGTTTTATTTCTTGCTTACATGACAGTCCCCGTAGAGACCAGAATGAAGGACAACTGGACAATGGAAATGCCCTAGGGAGACACACAGTGCAGGAGGCATCTTCAAGGTCTACTAACGCCATCAGTTTCCAAATAATTCACACCGGATTCATGTAATGGGCATTATTTTTCAAATGTTTTTAGTATTCTCATGATTTTAATGTGGCTCCTCCCCTCCTATTTCCAATCTTATAAATTCGATCATTTTAATGACATTTAAGGGTACAGCAGACCTTTGACATTCATGAGGTTTATTTCCAAAGCTTTTATGAATACAAAGCCAAAAAGAGCCTTCCAGCACTCTTGCAGAAACTGTATTTGCTGGCCATGCTCCATTAGCCTCTGCCTTTTCTTCAGTTTCATCATGACTATTGGTACTGATGTGATCATATACCAGCAGAAAAGTTCACAAAGATTTCATTGTAATATTTATGCTGATTTTCACAGGCTTGATTTACACACCCCATGGACAACCTATGCTACACAGCAAACTCTCAGCAAGTTACGCCTGGCATTACTAATTTTCTAACCTTAGGAGTCCATGTTTGGTGAAACAAGGAATCAGTGGGGCTTGGGGAAAAAAGACCCAAGCATCGGGGGCATAGGCTATCTGAGTGGGTTTACTGGTCCAGATTAGGGTCTCAGGTATGCATTCTTTGAATTTCATAAAAAAACAATTTTGGAGATTTTGACAAACATCTACATTTACAATTATTAATGACAGATAGAAATATCTAGACAGATGGGAATGTGTGCCCATGACTGGAGATGGGTAACGTTTCCCCATTTGTGGAATGGCCTGTGCTCTCTAGTCATCTGTTCCCCCACTTGATTCTGTATGTTGCATCTGACCTAGGTCAATTATTTAAATGAGTTGCTTGTCCCTATAAGTGCTTAAAAATAGTGACTAATCATATCTCCATTTTCACATGGGGCTCACTCCAGAATCAGATGTGCCTCATGAGTCTGGCTCCCTGAGTGAGGCATTCCCATTATAAATCACCTTTCTCTGTCCTCTCTCTCTGCAGGTGTCTTATGCTGCACCAGCCCATAAATGATAATCTCACACACTGCTGTTGCTGGTGTAGTGCATGCCAGGGACAATTCTGACACATTTCCACAGCCACAGACAGCCACTGACTCCTTGGTTTCATTGTCACACCACTGACAAAGTCCATTAAGGAGGGACTGACAGAATCCAGAGCTCTGTTCTAATAGGTCATTTGCATTTATTTTGCTTTGGTTAATAGAAACTCTTGTGTTTTCCTCAGCAAGAAATCTCAACAGGAATACGTGGTTTTACTGACAATGAGGATATTAAAAAGGCAGAAATGGAATAGTAGCATCTCGCTGAATAGACTGGCTCCAAATTAAGCAAATTAGGCTGCCCAATATGATGATTCCATGGCAGAGAAGGAGTTAATTGATTCATCAACACAATAGGCTAAAAAGAAACCCCATTGTGATAATTGGCTTTGCAAATGAGGACCAACGCCTAGTCAGTCCCCGCCCCCATATCCTTGTGCCCACAATATTCACATCTGATGGAAAAGTAGGAACTTTCTATGCAGAGCCACAGGCTGCACACCGTCTTCCTTATGAACTCAAACAAGTAAATCTTCTCTCACTGCGGGTCTCAAAGGCCAGCTTTCTGAGAACAAAATAATAATTATATTCTTAAAAAATAGGGAAACTTGATGAACAGACGTCAGAAATTCTGTGCTAGAACTTTGTCTCTCTGTTAGAATATCTTCCGGCCACTCAAAGACAATGTCCTTAAATAGCTAATTTTCATGCTCCTTTTATTACCTAGATGCAAATCTATGCCAGGCAAAGAAATAATAGAACAAATTGTGAGAAATTTGTTTTTCTTAAATGTTGTTAAATAGTTGGGAAAATGAGTACAGTTGACCCTTACCAACTGTTTTAAAGAGATAGTTTACCTATGTATCTATATATGTCATCTGACTTTCTCTATCTATCTACTTGCATACACATTTATAGTCAAACCTCCATAGCTGACCACCTCCCTACGCTGACCACCTCCTTAAGGTGACCTAATTTTCATAGACTAGACACGCACCACATGCATATATCAGTACAGAAGGCCTAGTTCCTTATGTTGACCACTTCTGTATGTTGACCAGTTTGTTATAGTCGTTTGGGTGGCCAGCTTACAGTTTTCACTGTATATGCATATATATCCAAACATAGACAAATATACACACAAACACAAATTGTGCTGTACCTCTTGGTGAAAAATATATGCTAGTCTTCAGCAAATGTTTTAAAGAGGTACACAGCCAACCATATTATTTTTCTCCAGAGGAACAGGGCAACCCAAGGAGAACACAGGATCTGGAGTCAGAAGACCTAGTTCAGCTGTTTACTTAGTATATATCAGGGGATGTTTTGATTTTAATGGAGGATAATATTAATAGCACTTAATATAACTGTAACAGTCAAATGAAAATATACATAAAAATGTCACCAAAAATGTCTATAATAAATAAATGCACAGAAAATAATTTATTTAACTAATACCTTGCCGTTTGAGACCTTAGGGTTTTTTTGGTAAAACTTGACCTAGACCTACCTGTGACCCCTGTTACACTCAGACAGATTCAAGCCAAGAGGCTCACAGAGCACATTGCTTTGAAACGTGAAAGGAGCTCCTCCCTCAGCTGTTGCTGCACTGGGTGTAGCCCTATCCTACAAGGTAAGTGAGTCAGTGCCCAGAACATACCAACTTCCTGTTTATTCCAAAAAAAGATAAAGAAGTAGAATAGATAAGAATATAAAATAATTGACTTAGGGCCTACCCTGTGCCAAAATGTTATGTATCTATCATCTCTAATCTGTGAGACTGCTCTATCAAGTAACTTGCATATCTTTGGACTAAGATATGTCAAATCTAGTTGCTCAAGTCAAGCACAAGGTCAGATTTGCTACTCTTTAACGCCTGTCTAAGGACTTTCTGAGTAACAAAGGCCTCTGTAGTTCTGGAGACACAATGATTTAATGTAAAAGAAAATGTTGCAGAAGATTTCGTATAAAGTGGCTGTTACCAAAAGGATTTCTCATGGCACAGAACTAAATAATGGTCAGGTTAGATGACACAAAGGGCTAGGATAACACTCACACCATATCCCAATATGCAAATCACGGAAGATATTTGA
The DNA here is from genome assembly GCA_963574355.1 of Loris lydekkerianus. Lineage (NCBI taxonomy): Eukaryota > Metazoa > Chordata > Mammalia > Primates > Lorisidae > Loris > Loris lydekkerianus. Next base: position 14,514 of record CAUYPK010029832.1, read on the forward strand.
AACAATTATTTGAATAATTCTAGAAGGAAACACTATCACCTTTTATAGTGGAAAAATGAATGCTAGCTATCCCATCTAGAAATAAAAAGTCATTCAAATCGAAAAACAGGAAATCAAACTATCTCTGTTTGCAATGATATGAGTATCATCTTATACTAGAAGACCCTAAAGATTCATTCAAAATATTCCTAGATCTGATTTAAAAATTCAGTAAAGGGTCAGGTTACAAATTTAGTACCTATAAATTAGTTGCATTTTTGTACACAAATAACAACCACGCTGACAAATCAAGAACACAATTCATGATATCCTGAAAAGTATAAAATACCTTGAAATTTACTTAACCATGGAGATGAAAGATCTCTACAAAGAGACCTATAAAATACTGATGAAAGAAATTGTGGATGACACAAAAAAATGGAAAACCATCCTATCTTCATGCCTCAAGTATTTATAGATCAATGTAATTTCTAATAACATTCCAAAAAAGCATGAATAGCCACCAAGCAATCATAAGCACAAAGAATAAACCTGAGTGCATCACATTATCCAAATTCAAATTATACTACAAAGAGGGTGGCGCCTGTGGCTCAAACTAGTAGGGTGCTGGCCCCATATGCTGGAGGTGGCAGGTTCAAACCCAGCCCCAGCCAAAAAGTGCCCCCCACAAATTATATTACAAAGTGATAATAACCAAAACTGCATGATAATAGTATAAAAGTAGGCACAGAGACCAATAGGAGAGAAAAGAAAATTCAGAAACAAAGCCAGACACCTATAGCAAACTCATCTTTGCCAAACATACAAAGCATGCTCTGGGGATGGACAATCTGTCAGTAAATGTTCCTGGGAAAACTGGATATCCAGGAGAACCTGGATCAATCTCTCCCATAGTACACACACAAAAATAATGCAAGATGGATTAAGTACTTTCACATAAAACATGATATTATAATATTAGAAGAAAATCTAGAAAAATTAACTATAAAAGCTAAACATCTAACAAAGGAAAAATATCCAGACTATATAAAACCCAAACAAATCAGCAAGAAAATAACAAATAACCCCCTTAGAAGGTCTGCAAAGGACATGTGCTGACATTGTCCAGTGAAGAAAAATAATTGGGCAATAAACATGGAAAACGCTCAGCATCTCCAATCTTTGGGGAAAGGTAAATTCAAACCACAATAAGATACTTCTTACACCTATCAGAATGGCCATTATTACAGTAAAAAATTAACAGATGTTGGTAAGGATGTGGAGTAAAAGGAATGATAATACTCTGTTGCCTGGAATGTAAATTAATAAAACCTCCTATGGAGATTTCTCAAAGAATTAAAAGTAGAGATAACATTTGATCCAGCAATCCCACTACAGGTTATCAACCATAAGAAAAAGACATAATTCTATCAAAAATATATCTGCTAACCAGGTGTATTATGTTTATCCCAACAAATTCAACTCACAAAGATACATAACCAACTGTATACTCAACAACTGGTGAAGTAATAGAGAAAATGTGATATATATCATACATGGAATACTACTCACCATGAAAAATAATAAAATACTTTATTTTGCAGCAACTTAGAGGGAACATAGAAGCAAAAGTCCAAGTGCTGCACGTTCTCACTGGTAAGTGGCATCTGAGCTGTGTGAAGGGCTCTGGAGACTCAGAAGGCAGCAGATAGAAGGGAACGCAGGGACAAAAAACTACTACTGAGCACAACGCACACTTTCAGGTAATGGGCACTCTAAAAGCACGACCTTCACTACGCCATTCATCTGTCGTAACAAAAACATTTATGCCCCCTCAATCTATTAAAATAAAAATTATTAAAAGTACCCTTCACATAATCTATAGCAAAAATTTCAATAATAATCTGGTTTAAAACATAGTTATGTTCAATTTATATTTTCTTATACATTTATTATTCAATGACTATAATTTTTTTGAAAGAAAAAGCAAAACAGAAGAAAGAAAGGTAAGATATATTCTTGCAGGTAATAGAATTCCAGTCATGAAGTCTTATTTTGAAAATGATTTTTGGAGTATTTATACTACAAATAATTGGTAGAATGTCTATCAGTAGCAGCAATATACTTACGGTACTTCTCCAGTTCCCCAAGCTCCGAGTCAGATCAGGGATCTCATATTTAAAGTTTAAATTAAAGAAACGATTAATGTGACCCTTTGTGTACAGAGTGGAATACTGAATGTGTTTTGTACTGTGTGATTTTGCAGGTGCAAATTCATTGAGAATTTTTGGTAGCAAAAGAAAAAAAATCACGAAATAATAGTGCTACATATATCCTCAAATGTAAAGTTGTTCAATTTGGACGTTGTTTTTTTGTTTGTTTGCTGGATTGTTTGTGTTTTTGTTGTTGTAGTTTTTTTGGCTGGGGCAAGGTTTGAACCCACCACCTTTGGTATATGGAACTGGCGTCGTACTCCCTGAGACGCAGGCTCTACTTTTCCTGTTTGTTTTTAAACAGCTTGTTTCTTCTGGGAAGATTATATAACTCATGGATGTCATGTTTAAAGACGTTTCATATGCTTCTTTCCTCATTCCTTCCTTTCTCTGCTTGTGACATTCTTTGGGGGGGAGGGGAAGGGGAGACTGAAAGTCCTGAACTGCTGTAGTGGGTTTATGTGATCATAAAGCTATCAGTAAGGAAAGAAACAATATTAGGGAGATGGAATATAGTAAGATTATGACATCAGAATTTAATTAACGTGATCAAAAACATATTCCAGAGGAAAGGAGCATCTGTAAATTTGAAAATGGATCTCGAAGGAATTTATTTAATATGACAACCAGGCAAAAGTAAAAATTCAAGGTTTATTCATGTACAGTTTTGCCATTTTGCCTAATTTTAAGGTGAAATGCCTCTCTAGAAATGTAGAATAAAGAGCATTTATCAAAACCTACAAAAGCTCTCCTGTAAATCTACAGTATCTGAAAAACTTACAAAGGGAAGGGACTTCAGAAGTCACCTGTAAGCACAAACTATAGTTGAAACAAGAATGAAATCAATCATTTTGTATATTCATAGAGCAGCTAGTTGTTTGATAGCCAAGATAGAATGTACTGGCTGTATTATCAACATGAAACTGTGAGATCATTCAGACGTGGTGGGGGGACAAGGAAACATGCTGGTGCCCACTGTGGCACCCCATCACGCAGGAATAAAAACAGCCAGGACACAATTGAAGGCGCATGTCTGCAAGAGGTGGGCTTCCCATCCATTCTCTGAGAGCCCCAAGAAACCTCTCTCTTGGCCTTTTATTGAAGCATCCAACTACAGAAGTGGGGGTCCACGTGCTAGGATCACATCTTTAACGGTTGCTAAGTGCTCTTTCCACCCAGGCTCTCTGCTCCCATCCTGTTGCCCTAAGATTGTTACCAAGCATAACACTTGCTTGCTAATGAGCTGCCGATCTTATCTCATTAATGCCTGGAGCTGCTCGAGGGCTTGTCCCCGGGCTGCAAAACATCTCCATGCCGGTTAGGAGATTGTCTCACTCCCAGTGCCTTCTTCAAGAGCTGGTGGCTGCTTCTATAAGCCTGGTGCTTGGTCTCCTACAGAAACAAAACCACAATGAAGCAAATTTCCACCTTCAGAGTGTACACGGTGATGACCAGATAATAATAGGAACAGGAAATACTGAAGTATTCAGTGGGAGGACACACACATGTGCATTTGGGTCAACTTTGCTAGGGAAGCTGAGTTCCAGGCTTACTATGGAATTTTAAGAGTTGCTCTAGTTTTGTTTATAATAAAAGGTACGTTTTAGGCAATAAAGAGCATTATTACACTTTGCTGTATAGTATGAAATAGAGAATTGCATGCCTGTCTAACAACACCATTAGTGCATGTACAGGCTCTTAATAAAGAAAAAGTGGGGATATCCTCCCCTATTATTTAGTGCCTCTTCCCAAAACAAACTTATTAAAATATGGTTCTTCAACCTCGTATGTCCTTTTTCTATACCATTGCTCAAAAACACTTCTATCTCAAAGCAATCTAGAAAGTTTAGGGTTTGTCACAGTTTTTCTGTGACAACTCTGTGCTGTAGTCATATACATCATGTGTTAGGCTGGTTCAAGATTGGTTACACATAAAGATTATACCTTAGTATTATTAAACAGATGGTAAATTACTTGTATAAGATCTTTATTAACTTTTATTGTATTAATTTTGGAAAAATTTGTCACCCATGACAATTCCATTTCTTTATCATGTAAGTTGAATGTACTTTTGTTTACTCTTTTTTTATTAGGTATTTAAGAATAGACTCTATCATTAGACAAAACATGTCCTTCCATATGGCACACTAACATATGTTTATATGGACTAGAAATTGATAATTCTGCCTGGCACTAAAAACACTGTAGATTGGATAAATATTAAGTGTTTAATAAATATCTGTATATCCCTCCTTTAAAAATCAGCAAGGACCTGAAAAAAAAAAGTTGTTCCCTTACAGTTTCTGCTTATTTATCTGTTAAATACTCCACAGATATCCCAACCCATCTTTCTACCGGGGTACCAATACAAAGTAAAAGAGTTCTACAAAATATATTAAGAGATATATAATGAGAACCATTTAAGGCAGTGGTTCTCAACCTTCCTAATGCCATGATCCTTTAATACAGTTCCTCATGTTGTGGTGACCCTCAACTATAAAATTATTTTCGTTGCTACTTCATTACTGTAATTTTGCTACTGTGATGAATCGCAATGTAAATATCTGATATTAGGTGACCCCTGGGAAAGGGTCGTTTGACCCCCAAGGGGGTCACAACCCACAGGTTGAGAACCGCTGTGCTAAGGGGAACTGTCATATATCTTTGGTTTTACATTTTCATTTCTTTCAGTTTTATAATACGACCGGAGATCCTAGTTTTCCTTTCTAATCTCTCCCTTGCTTCCATTTGCCTGAAGAGTTCAGTGGAAGTATCACCACATTTCCCCTTGAAGCTAAACGTAACTGAGCTTTAAAACCCGAAATCTAGGGCAGGCTAGATCATGAATATTGTCACAACTCTTAAAAAATAAAAAAGCCTTGAACTTATAAATTTCATATTTACTGTATGTTCTGGGCATAGAAAAAGTCAATGAGCTGTTTCAAATCATCTTTATTAGCCCTGCTGTATAGATGCCATCCAGTACCATGCACGGCTGGTATCTTTATTGTTTTCTTTTCATATTGTGATCAATAACAGTAGTAGGAAAATTTCTACCAGGGCCTCAGGCATCTTGTAGCCTATGGGATGACAGAGAAAACTCAAGAAGATTTGTATTTGAAACATTCTATGTAGGATTGTAGTCTTTAGAGACTGAGCTAATACAGTATTCTTTATTTACTAATGAGGTAAAACCAGTGGAAGAATTATAGAAAATACACATTCAGAGTGTAATTCCAGAGCCTTCATTTCTCGTTGGCTTATCACTTTATTACTGATTTGGATGGAAAAACTAAGTAGCCCTTGAGTCCACATCAGCAATTCTATAGCTACTCAAAATACATATTATCATGCTAATAATTTTATTTTAGATCATAATCTTTTTGAGATTCTGAAATAAACTTGAGGTCACCCCACTGTCAATCATTCAAAGTAGCTGAATCTTCCCTGAAGATCTAGAAGCATGGGGGTCGAATCTCAGAGCTGCAAACAAGCAAGTGTCTCCAGTCGTAATTCACTACCATGAAAAGTATCACGTTTTATTACAAACATTATGGTTAAAGATTTGGGAATCATACTGCAGGTGATGTAAACAAAAAAGGTGAGCATTATTAGATGGTCAGAGAGGCAGGTACCTTCTAGAATACAAGAAAAGGGGTGAGCCACACGTTAAAACAACCTAAATCTAACTGGAAATCAATTAGAGATGTTACGTGAACTTTCTCTCTGATTTCTTGGCCTTTTTCTTTCTAAATAGTCTCATTGCACGCTGACTTTCCTGCTTGGTGGTGATCTTAGCCAAAGTTTCATCCCACTGCGCCTTAGTTTACCCTCCCGTGGTTCCTTGTAGAGACTAACTGGCTGACTCTGAACCCACTTTTCAAATGGGACAGTGAAAGAGTCCTCTGTCAGAAATATACACACCTTTACAAAGTCATCAAGTTTAACTCATCTTAAGCCTCTTATAGTGTTTCTGCTTTCATGATGTTCAAAATTTCTATGTTTTGATTCATGGAATTTTAACTTACTAAAATAATTATAAAGGAAATATGACATGAACATTTGAATTGGTTCTATTTTGAATAATGTATGTATTTAATGCTTCTCATGTATTTGTACAGTAATTCCTATATTTTTATACATATATATTTGTGAATATACCTTTAGAAAAATATATAAGTAAAATGTATTAAATGCATTCTATTTGCCATATAAATAATTCTTGTGCTATGAACTGGTTTATAAAAATAAAATTCACCCTGATTTTGTTTTTAGTGAGAATTTGAGACCATCATTCTCTTCAGAAACATTGCATTGAAATAACTTTTGTTGACAGGACATTTATTTGTTACATTGACTGCTATGATACTAACAAGACATTTATTCCTGAATATACATCTGTAGTTTTGAATAGATACATAGCTATTCCACCACTGGCACAATTCCCATCATTTAAAAATGTTGTGTAACTAGTATTAGATTGTTTCAAAAGTTTTGTCCGTTTTAATGTCATGTGTTTTTGTAGCTCCGTATCTCAATAAATATTTATTCTACTGTGTCTTGGTATATACTGATTGATGGAGAATTTTGTACTCTATACATTGATGCTATTCATTTTCTTCTACTTCTAATTTTTTTTATTCTTTTCAGCCTATTACTATATAATGTCATTAAACGATATTCGGCCAATTTTTCTCTACGAATTCAAATTGAACCAAAGCTCTGCCAAAACAGCCCGAAAAATTAACCAGGCATTTGGCAATGATAGTGTTAATGAATGCACTGTTCAACATTGGTTTGCGAAACTTCGTTCCGGAAGTTTTAGCCTCGAAGCTGAGCCCCGAAGTGGTCGATCTAGAGTAATCCAGGACGAGGATTTGAGGACCCTGGTGGAGACTGACCCATCACAAACGGTGTGTGGGATGGCGGAAGAACTGGGTGTCAGTTTCCATGTGGTTTTTGATGGTTTAAAACGTATTGGAAAGGTCAAAAAGCTCGAAAAGTGGGTGCCCCATGATTTAAATGATCGGCAGAAATTGTCACGTTTCAAGGTTTGTTCTTCATTGCTTTTGCGCAACCAAAACAATCCTTTTTTGGATCGGATCATCATGTGTGATGAAGAGTGGATTCTCTACAATAATAGGAAATGTTCAGGACAGTGGTTGGACACCGATGAGCCACCCAGGCACTTCCCAAAGGCGAAACCCCACCAAAAAAAAATCATGGTTACTGTACGGTGGTCAGCGGCTGGTGTGATTCATTATAACTTTCTGCAAGCAGGCCAGACCATCACAGCAGAGTCCTATTGTGAGGAAATCAATGAAATGTACTGAAAATTGTGTCAGCAGCAGCCAGCACTGGTTAACAGAAGAGGTCCGATCCTGCTCCACGACAATGCCTGGCCGCATGTCTCACAAATCACCGTCGAAAATTAAAGGAATTGAGCGTGGACGTTCTGCCCCACCCACCATACTCCCCAGACCTCCCGCCAACCAACTACCATCTTTTCAAGCACTTCGATAACTTTCTTACCGGTAGAAACTTTGCCAATCAGGACCTAGCAAAAACGGCCTTCGTTGAATTCATCGAATCCCGAGCACCGAATTTTTATGCTGATGAAATTAATCGACTTGTGTTACATTGGCAAAAGTGCACTGATTCAAATGGCGCTTATTTTGATTAAATTGAATAAATATTCACTGAGATATTACAGTTTAAATAGACTCATAAAAACGGACAAAACTTTTGAAATGACCTAATACTTTTGGAGTCCTAAGTTTGTGCACATCTCAGAGAAGAATGTTAGACATTCTTTTCTTAATCCAGAAACTCTGTCAAATAATTATATTTGTTTAATAATTACCACCAAAGAGCTATGAATTACAGCTGTAAAATTAATTGAAGAAAGATCGGAGAAGATTGTAACTGGTTGATGTATTAGCTCTTGCTAATTAAAACATTGTTTAGTTTGTTTCATATAAGCACTAATACAGGGAAAATCAATATTCAAGCTCTTTCACAATACAAATGTAAATCCTATTATTGTAGGCATTTCAGTTATTGTGAAGAATACAGATGTTTTGCTTAGAATTTTTCTGTCATACTGTCCTTGAACAGTATAGAATTTAGCCTTTTGTCAACAAGCATTGGGATGATACACAGCCAGTTTTTGTTCATTGAAATGACTATCAAAGAAAGATGGGGTCAAGGATTCTACTTTAGATGTAACTTTCTCTAGGGTTAAGGAAGGAGAGAGGACAGAAATAAAAAATGTGTGAAGCCTAACAGGCTCAGATTTGCGCCCTGAGGTAGAATCCATACCATAATTAAATTGAGAAATACAGATATTAATGCTTTAGCCCATAACTTGAACATTTTTGTTTAGCTAATTTGATAATTTAATAAAATTGACTAGAATATAGCTTCACTTATTTCCCCAAATAACACATAATGTATTTTCTGAGAAAAAAATTATAATATTTACAACATCACAATGTATCTGTTTATGAGTATGTTAGGTCGTATTTTTGAATGCTGCCCCCATGTTTCTGTTTTAATACTCTGATCTGCTGCACACTCAGGAGCTCAGAGTAAAGTCTTACATGTATGTAAGAACTTTGGTGCTTATTTCAACTCCAACCGTTTTGATTTTTGCCTAGAGTACCTTCTTAACCTGAGTAGTAATAACAAAACACCTTAGATTGGGCGGCCTAGATGGCACACATTTATTTTCTCACCGTTCTGGAGGCTGGAAACTGCAAGGTCATATTTCTCCTAACAGCACAGCTCGGTTCTGGAGGCAACTCTCTTCCCAATTTGCAGACAGCAATAGCCACCTTATTGCTGTGTCTTCACATGAGAAAGAGAGAAAGATCTCTTGGGTCTCTTTTCTCTTTTTCAAGAACAGAACTCCATCTTTATGACCTCCATTAACCTTAATCATTTCCTTAACATTACCTATCTCCAATATAGGGAGAAATGCCTATGCTGAAGTGGTTTGAGGCCTCGGCATATGAATTTAAAAAGAACAAAATTCAATAAATTGTAGTAAGTCCCCTGTCCTTATATCCTTATAAGATGCAAAATACATTCATTTTATTCTAGCAGGTCTTCATTTATTCCAGAATCTAAGTGTAAAATCCAAAGTTTCATCTGAGTATCACCTAAATCAGGTATGGGTGAGGCTTGAAGTATGATTCCCTTTGAACTCACATTTCTCCTCAGTTGTAAACCTATGAAGTTAAACAAGTTATGAGCTTCTAAAATATATGTACATGGAGTAAAAGACACAGGACAGATACTTTTTATTCCAAAATGGAATGAAAACATCTATTCTCATTTCTAAATAGGAAAGAAGGGAGGGTGCAGGGTCTGAGGCCTAGCAAGTCACATCCCAATACAACATGCTCAGGAATAATCCTCTTTTCCACTGGGATACTGGGCCAATCCCTGTGACCCTCCCGTTGAAGTTCTCCCGGTAGGTCTATTGGGTGACATCACACCGCTAAGTCTCTGCCGGGCACTTCCTCTACAACTTGAGTTGGGGCTGTACTGGCCTGTTGAAACTAGGGTACTGTTCCCAAACTTTGAAACCTAGAGGCAGCCCAGATGATGTCTAAATAAACTTTAAATTCATTCTTCTCTCTTTTTGAATGTTCAAGTTCACAGTCAAATGGCTTTTCAGTCTAAATCCAAGAAGTCTGACAGCTTTCCCTTTTCCCACCATTCATTTCTACTTTGTCTTCCCCCTTTAGCTAAAACAGGTAGTGTCTTGGCTGGTATAATCCAGTCTCTATTCCTGGCTTCTGCAGAGACAGCTGATTAAGTGCATGAATCGCACCTGTCATGTCTTTATCAAATGATTGTTCATTCAAGCAAGCCTTTTTCATTTTGAGTGATATAGCTAGGCTAAGAACTTCCCAAATCTGTAATTTCCAGGGTTATTTTTCCTTTGGTTAACTTTTTTTTCTTCAGTTCTTCGCTCTCCTTTAGCTTTTTACTCTCTGCAGTCAGAAGGAACTAATTTTTGCTTAGCAAATCTCCTCAGCTGACTAACTTCTTTCCTCACAAGTCCTACTTTCCACAAAATACCAGAACAAAGTTCACCAAAGTTCTTTAGCACTTTATAACAAGGGTGATTGTTCTTTCAGCTTCAAATAAATTGTTCTTTATTTCTACTTGTAATAACAAGTACTGCTCAAATTGACTTATATTCATCTTTTGTTATGTGTATATATTGAGCATTATAATTTTAATACAGTTTTTTTCCTTTCTTAAAATGTATATACATTTTGGCATCATCTATATCTAATACACACATATTTACATGCAAAAATGCATACAAATTTATATAACTAGATAGATAAAGTGGGAACACATTTTAAGATATTTGTAGCTGTGACTGTTGGGACTTGGCAAGTCCAAAATCTGCAGGTGGGATGGCAGGAGGGAGTCCCTGGGTGGGATGGCAGGAGGGAGACCCCGGGAAGAGTTAGTTTGAAACTAAAAGTATGGTGGAATTCCTTCTTAATTAGGGAGGTCAGTCTTTTTGTTACTAAAACATTCAACTGATTGGATAAGATCCTCTCACATTATGGAGAATAATCTGCTTTACTCAAAATCTACTGATTTAAAATATCATCTAAAAAAATTTCTTCACATAAACATATGAATTAAGTTTGACCAAGTATGTGTGTTCTGGCCTAGCCAAGTTGATAACATAAAATAAGCCATCACATATACAATGAAATATTATCCAACCATAAAATGTAATAACGTAGTGATTTATAATACAAAATACATGGGACCTGAAAACATTTTGCTAAGTGAAAGAAGCCAGTAGGAAAGGTGATATATTGTGCAATTACATTTATATTAAATATACAGAATAGATAAATCTATAGGACAGAAAACAGATTGGTGGTTGATATAGCTGGAGAGGAAGGGGCATGGGGAATAACTGTAGCAGCTATGTAATTTCTTTTGGGGGTGATGAAAATGTTTGGAATTAGATGTGAGGTGATGGTTATATAACAGTGTAAATCTACTAAATACCACTGAATTGTGCCTTCATTCACACCATTGACATTGATTGATAGAACTGATATGTGCAATGCTGTTCTGTTCATTATATTGGGTAGGGCTTTTCTCTGCTTTATTTAGCCTCTTATACTATTGTTTTATATGAACTCTGAGCTTTAGTTTCTAGATGGTTTTACACTGGTGGATGTCTACTGTGCTGATCTACATAAAATATAGTGATAAGTTTTTCCTTCGGGGAAGGTCTGATCTTGGTGAATTCCCTCAGAGTTTCCTTTTCTGGAAAAATCTTAATTTCTTCCTCATATCTGGAAGATTATTTCTATAGGATACAAAATTATAGACTGGCAGCCATTCTATGTAAGAAGACTGAAGATAAGCCCCAATCCCTGCTGGCTTGTAGGGTCTCAGTTGAGAAGTCTACAGTTAGCCTGATGGGTCTCCCTTTGCACATTACTTGATTTTTCTACCTCATGACTTGCGGGAGCTCCTTCTTCATGCTGACTTTGGTCAGTGTGATGACTATATGCTTTGTCTTTGCTCTTTGCAATCACTCTCCAAGATGTTTGTTGAGATTTTTGTATCTATATATTCAAATATTGAGCAAGACCAGGGAGGTTTTTCTCCATTATCCCCTCAACTAGGTGTTCAAGCCCTTGTGTAATTTCTCCTTCACCACCCTTGTATATGCTTATGATCCTTATATTTGTCTATTTGATATAATCTCATATTTCTTGTAGGCTTTATTCATTGCTCTTAATTTTTTAAATTATTTTTAAAACAATTTTTAACAGTTAATTCAAAAGTGTCATATTCACGCCCTGAAATTATTCTGCCTGCTTCAATCTATTCATAAAGCATTTTACTGTGCTTTGCATTTCCAGAACATCCATTTATTTTATAATATGTGTATCTGTTTAGGAAATTGTCCATTTCTAAATTGTCTTTCTGATTTCTCTGAGTTGGATTTTCATTTTCTCTTAGATTTCATTGAGCTTTATAACAATCTGTATTTGTAATTATTTATCTGTCATTTCAATATTTTTATTTTGGTTGGGATTCATTGCTGAAGTGCTGGTGTGCCCCTTTGGGGGACTGTTTTCCATAGATTTTTCATACTTTCAGAGTTCTTTCACTGATTTCTCCTCATCTGAAGCAGCCATTGATACTTATTATTGGTTTTTATTTTGTATAGATGGGGCTCTCCCTCCCCAGTAACTTGTTAGGTTTTTTCTGTAGTAATTGTTGGGTAAGAAACTTTGGCTTTACTTGTGGTGAGCCTGCCCTTTGGCTTCATGAAGCTAGGGAGGAAGCTACCTTACCAGGGTTTAAGGTCCCTCCTAGGCTGCTGGGAAATCCACAGGGAGGGACTGGAGAGGCCCCACACAGGAGGATACTTTGCTTAGGGTGCAGAGCTGCTTGAGACCCACAGACTGGTGTCAGGAGCCAGTTTCACTCTTCTCTTCCTTCCCCTGCTATATGGTCTCTTGGGCACCTACCAACAGGCAGGAGTTCACACTAGCAGAGCTCTACCCAGTGCTGCTGTGGCCTGGGGTCTCCCTGTGTGACCTGCCCTGGGCTGAGCACCCTCCTGTGGAGGGGCTTCTGGCATGCTCTGCGCTTCAACCCACCTGCCCATGCCATTCACTGTTCTAAGTGCTGCCTACCAGGCTCCCTCACCTCCCACAGTTAGGACACAAATCTTCCCTCCATTTCTCAGCAACAGAGAATTTGGCACTGGGGGAAGGGCAGGAGGGAACTTAGAGTCTGAACCCCTCAACCTATGGAGTCTGACACCCCTCAGCCCATGGAGGCTGAATCCCTTAGCCCATGGAGGCTGAACTCCTCCACCCAGAGTCTGACACCCCTCAGCCCACAGTCTGACACTCCTAGGCCCAAAGACTCTGAACTCCTCAGCCCACTTCAGGCCTTTACTGGGTGGTCTGAGTCCACTCTCTTGGGAGCCTAGTGTCACGGACACACCAAGGGGAAGCAGCGGCTTCTGGGAACCTGGCTCAATTGTCCTCAGCAGCTGTGGATGGAGGAGACACAGGGGATGCAAAGAGTCTGGGTGGAAGGGCACTGGAACACTGTTTGCCTCTGGCTCTCTCTGGAGTGCAGACCACCCACACACCCTCAATGTCTAGGCTTGGGGTCATGCAGATCCTGGGATCCCACTGGCCACTTTGCCTCCTGCAGGTTAGGCTGGTGCTGAAATTATATGTGGGGGAACTAGAGAGAGGAAAACTGAGGAGCTAAAGCTTCTTAAGTAGGAGGAGGACACACAGTGGGTGGAAAGGCTTTGTGTCACCTGCATCTCTTGGCTTCAGTCTGCGGTGACAGAAAGTGATGCCACGGCGCCAGGTGTACCTGTGCTCTGTCCTCAGTAATTCTTGGTTCACTGGCAGCAGCAGCTTTGGGAGCCTGAGGGTAGAAAGACTCTCCAGCAGGTCAGGACCCTGGGGACCACTAGAGATGAGGGGAAGGAGGAACAAGCCCCACTTCTCACCAGGCACCGAATCTCTGTGGGGCTGACCTCTGCTGATACCTTGTTCCTCCTTGTTCTGATCCTCAGCTGCTTCCTGCAGATTCTCTGGTAGGTTCTGTTGCATCAGAACCTGATCCATTATTATTATTATTATTATTATTTTCCTTGTTTTCCATCTAAAACTTTTTCTTCTTTCTGAAATGACCTGGAAGCTGTTGTCTCTGGAAAGCCATCTTGCCTCATTCCTCCAGTTTTTGTGCAGTTTTAAGTAAATACCTGGGATAGAAATATGGGTTACATAATAAAAAAAGGGTTTAACTTTATTAAAAATTTTAACTCCATTAAAAACTTTATTTAAAAGTTTATGAGGAGGCTTGGCAAATTATACTCACAAATGCAATGTGTAAGAGTCACAGTACACTACATCCTTCTTACTCTTGTTAATATAATAACATAAAATTAGTCATAGTTTTAATTTACATTTGTATTATAACTAATATAAGTATGCATTTTTATCTAACATTCATATATATATATATATATATATATATATACTTATTTAATGTGTAAAATGTTTTTTCAAATTGTCCATGTTTTAAACAAACATACTTGTATTTTGCTTTGTAAGTTTGCTTTATACATACCTAATCTAAGTTCATTGTATCATAAATACATAGATACATACACACACATATAAACAGAGAGTGTCAAAAATGTGTGCACATTTAAAGAAAGGAAAAACTGTAATGAAACTGTAATACTCAATATATACCAATAACAACAGATGAATGTAAGTCACATTGAACTCTTCTTGTAATTACAGAAGTCAAATATGATTTGAGTATTAAAAGTTTAGTACAGTTTTTTTTTCTTTCTTAAAATGTGCATATATTTTAGGTACCCTCTGTATGTAATATGTTTGTGTATATAAGTAATATATATGGTTTGACTTTTTATTAATGTTATATTTTAATGTTATATAATTCTTTATATTAATAAAATCTAATTTATCTTTCTTTTTATGACTGATATGGTTAAAATCTTGTAAAAATCTTCACCTAACCCAAGTTCACAAATACAGTCACATAATTTCCAAAGGCTTTATGATTTTCTATTTTACAATAGATCTATGTTCTATTCTTCATCATTGTGTGTGTATGTGTGACTTAATTATGAGTCAAAGTCCATTCTTGTATTATGATTGTCCAATCCTTCCAGGAACATTTTTCAAAAAATCTACCTTTCCCCATAAATTTGCATTGGTACCTTTGTTTAAAGTCAATTGAATACATGCATTGAACTATTTTGAACTTTCTCTTGAGTTTCAAAAACTTATATATCTATTCCTTCACTTGTTATTAACTGTTTTTTTACAGCATCATAAAAGATCTTCAAATCTGTTAATGTGATTCAACCTAATATTCACACCCTCCACCTGTATGAAAGCTGTAGAGCTGGAGAAACTTCCATTGATGTATAATTGCGTTCATTCAGCTTTTCTCTCTTTATAATATTATTTTAGGACAATTCTTGGATTGTAACAGGATCAGTATATATTGAAATATATTAATACGTATTTATTGGTTGCATTTCTGTTAGATGAATATTTTTCTATAAACCAATCTGCTTATCTTCTTGAAGTGTTGTGCTGCTGTTATTTTAATTGGTATAGCAGAAATGTAAAATGAGAGGAAAAGTCAGGTTTTGAATTTAATTGCAAATAATATATATTTTGAGAGTTTTAAAGAGTCTTAAAAGTAATATTTAATTAGGAGAAATAATTTCTGAATGCTTTATACTACATATCATTTCATGAACTGTGACTGAAAGTATAAAAGAGAGAATCACATTATGGTAAAGTTAGGATCATGGCTTTAAAACTGAAGCTTAATTCTTCTTCACTTAAATATGGGCCAGCTTTTGTGACCTTGCACAAATAAATAAAATTAACAAAAGAGAATATACCTTTTGACAGTAGGGGAGAAAGGATAATTCTTTCTCTTGAGATGTTCATCTTGACAAACTAATCATCTTGTTATGAGTTCCCCAAACCACATGGCAACATCATGTGGCATAAAATCCAACAGCACTGTCTTAGGTAACAAATTACAGGTGGTCCCGGTCAGGAGCTGTGTAACTGAAACACTCTTCACGTATTTCAAGCATCCACCATCCCCTGGTGATGCAGAATGAAGTAGAGTCAGAACTACTCTCAAAACCCATCTCCAACACCAGATGCATGAGCAAAAACAGTGGTTTTACTGTATACACTAAATATTGCACTAGTTCGTTTTAAAGCAATGCATACCTAGAATAGACTTGGGTGCCAGAAATGGTGCTACAACTTATTTACAAAAAAGCCTCAAAGAGACTGTTGGTAGAGTCTTGGGAGCACTTTGATAGGATGTTGGTGGGAGATGGAATAAACATGAGAAAAATATTATCAATATGTAGAATTTGTAATGATGCTGTCACCTTTCTTAACAGGAAAAATAAAAGAAAGAAACTTGAGGATCTACTTGAAAATATTCCAGACACCGTGTTAAAAGTTGCCATCTGGCTTCTTTTAGTTTCTTATTAATATGCAAAAGAAATGAGTCAAGATAGAGAAAAAAATATATTTATTTAGCATAAAAGACAGAACTTTCTGGGTTATGTATATTTATTTATTGCCAAATAAAACGTCAAAATAAAGTCATTTTTATCCTCAGCCTGTAAAATTAGCAAATGATACTAAAAATTAAAAGTGTTTTCTAAGACGAGAAAAAGTTCAGTGTTTTGTCAGAAAAATATAGTTAAAGGGAAGCAGTAAGGGCATGACTAGGACACCTTCTGCTAAGACCACAGAAATATTTATGTAGCATTTCAAACAGAAAGAAGCTTTCCAAGCAGTGGAAAGGCCTCAGTGGCTTCCTTCATTAAGTAACGGAGCCTCTAAAAATCCTGGGCTTTCTCCTCAGCCAGAGAGAAAGGTTTATCTTCATGAGATTTGTGAGTGTCGCTTTTGTATAATAGAAGGAATGTTATTAAAATTCATGGAAAACCTACAACAATTTTAGGGGAATATATTTGCAGAAACTCTGCCAGCTTAGATGAATAGGGATAGAGGAGAAACAAAAAGAGTCTATTGGAAATGAACTAGTATTGACAGGTGCATGCAGAGAAGACGGTTCAGCTTTAAATACAGGTCATTTCTAATGAAAAATAAATGATAGAATCAAGGACCTTAAAGGTGGCTCCAAGGGCCATGCAAATCACCCGTAGGACAGCAGATAGCAGGACTGAGTCCTCATGAAGACTCTGGCACATAATGTTGGCTGGATTTCAAATTTCTGTAACATGTGCTTTAGTGTGCAGCTCTGAATGGAGGAGTCTCTGGCAGTCAGTGTAGGCCAATCTCACTTTTGCATAGTTGTGTATTATTTTTGTGGGGGGTAGGGTGTGTGTGTGTGCACAAAATTTGTCTTCATAGTACACGGATCTTCAGATACAGAGGAATTATCCTCCAAGCAGCTGCCCCTAAAAGACTTCTCCATATTTATGAGAAGTTGACCATCAAGCTTAGCTTGATCCTCAATAAATAAGTTTTATCAGGGGACCTGTGAAGCATGTGAGTGTATTTTGAAATGTTGGAAGAACATAAACTGATGTAGATAATGTTGAATTTAAAACTTGCCTGCAAATGTGACACTTCTTCCATCAAAAAGTGAATTTTAATTTCCTTCCTTTTGAATATGACCTGGTTTAATGACTCACTTTTAATTAATCAAATGTCATGGAAATGGTGAAGGATTGATTTCTAAGCTGTCTCCGACATGGAGAAGCTGCTCCTGTTTGATCTCTCCCTTTTAGGACACTCAAACTTTGTTTTCAGCCATAGTGTTTTAAGGAAGCCAAGGCAGCATGCAGAGGCCAGGTGCTGGTGTTGGACTGAGGGCCTCTTCATTCAAGTTCCCAGGCAACAAACACCCAGTACCCATCACAAATCAAGTGATTCCCTGAAGAAAGAGAAGAGGGGAACCTTCTGACAGATTGACTATAGTTATCTAAAAAAACTTATTTACAGTGAAAAACAACAAGTTAATCAAAAGACTATTTAAAATGGCAAAGACATGTTTCTCTCCTGCAGAGATCTGTGATGACTTACAACAGATCAGATTTTCTCTGAAGAAAGAGATTTTTTTTTTTCATATCCTCAGTTCATTTCAGTAGTGTTACAATCTCATGGCAATTTTTGAACCACTAGTTTGAATTTTCAATAAAGATTCACAAATATATTTTGCAAAACTTTGACTATACTTTATGTCTTTTGAGATTTTTATGGTTCTTTAAACCATAACTTAAAGTTGAAACTGTGCTATAATTATGCAACATTAAGATTAAAGTTATGCTTTTAGTTCAACATGTGTTCCATATTACACAATAAGCAATCGAAGGCTGAGGGCATTTATTGATCTGAAAAGTACAGATAAGAACTCAGGAACTACATGATAGCATGGGAAATTAAAAAAATATATATATATAATATATATAATGTATATATTCTAATTAATTTAGGGAAATACATTCTAATTAATTTAGGGAAATATCTCTTCTAATTAATATATTCTAATTAATTTAGGGAAATATCCAGAAGGGTATGAGACCATTTACAGATAGAACTAAAAGTACCAAAATAGGCTTCTTGGGAACCATTAATTAGCACACAAGCTTTCTGATGGAAGAATTAAAAAGGCAACACAGGACAGTTTTCTACTTTTTAAATAGTTATTTAACTACTAGGTAGTTTCCTGTTCAGTGGAAATACAGGAGTTGCCGTCTACATGGTCTTCCGTGTCAAATACCTGCGTTTGTCTCCTGTGCCTTGTATCTCACTTTCCACCACATTCTTGTCTTCTATTGTTTTAAGATTTTTTTTTCTTGGACTGTAACAACATATATATTAATAATAATAATCCAAGTGACTCTCATAGGCAACTCACTTAGGAAGTTATAAACTCCTAATGCCTTTCATTTCTGGTAAATTTTTGTCGGCAGTTATTAGTTGTTAAAAAAAGGTGATGGGTTTCAAAGTTCTGTAAGCAGTTGACCCCATTATTTAAATAAAAATCTGTGCCTGGAGTAAGGAAGCTTTGTTGCCTTTTTTAAAGGACCCTTGGGTCTCAGAATTTGAGGAAAATGCCAGTACCATGGCATTTTCAAATCTGCAAGCGCCCCCACCCCGCCCCACCTCTGTGTTCCTGAAGCATCAGGCGTCCCACACTTTGCTTACCTTCCCATGTGTGTGGATTTATTTGCCGTTTTTTATTTGCCACAGCTCTTTGGATGCAATATATTTCAAACAATTTTAAAGAAGAAAAGAATAATCAAGGAAACTGTGAAAAGATAATACCCAAACAGTGAAAAATGAGTTTATTTGCTTGAGACCCTTGATTTCTTCCTGTTGTTCTGTAGCTTCCCTGCACTGATTTCATACCCATCATATTTCATTTCTCTGAAATCAGCTTATGCACTTAATGGTCCAGACTGGGCAATCAATGTACATTGAAATCAACTTCAAATTGCTGCAAGAGGTCTACTGCTGATCCAAGAGCCAGCTGTGTAGATCTCAAAGAAAGACAACTGTCAGCTTAAAAGATACACACGCACACATATATACACACATGCACATACGCATATATACACACACACGCACATACACATATATACACACACGCACATACACGTACACATATACACACACACATACACATATATACATATACATACACACGCACACACATACACATATATATATATACACACGCACACACACATATAACATACACACACGCGCACACACACATATGTACACACACATACATACACACACACATACACATTCACACAAACACACATATATACACACATACACATATATACACACAAATACACACACATATACACACGCATACACACATACACATATACACACATATACACACACATACGCACACACATATATACACACACATACACATGCGCACACATATATACACACATGTACACACATACACATATACATACATACACATACATATATACACACATACATATACACACATACACACACATATATACACACATACACACAGATACACACATATATATACGTACACACACATATATATACACACACATACACACACACATATATATACATACACACACATATATACACACACATATACACACGCACACACACACACATATATGTATATACATACACATATACACGCACGCACACACAAATATATACATATATATACACACCCACATATATATATATACATACACACACATATACATACACATACATATTCATACACACACATACACATATATATACATACACGCACACACACATATACACGAATGCACACACACACATATATATACACACACACCCACATACACATATATACATACACACACATATATATATACATACACACACGCACACACACACACATATATATACACACGCACACGCACACACACACGCATATATACACACACGCACACACATATACATATCTGCACTTTCTCATCCTTACTGCTATTACAATGACTCAGTAGGCACTTATATCTAGAAAATGAATCCCTGGGTAAATCTCCAAATGCTAGATCTTCAAATTCCACCATTCTGAGATAATGTTTTACAAATGAATTTATCCATGGCTTATAAACCTTTTGATGATGATTTAATTTCTTGTTAACTTCTTAGAAATTATTTTGATAGTTACCAGGACAAGCTTTTGGTGCTTGCTGAGAATATGCTGTTGCAAGGTAAACTCAGTGAGAACCATGTATTCTGTCTTTCTATGGAAGAGGGACCCTATGTTCTCAAAACCTTCTAAACTAATAATTTGTAATTTCAACTTGATGCTGGTTTTAAAAAAAAGAGGGCTCACAGCCCTGAATAAGAAAATTGTTTCCTTTCTCTCCCAATAGGACATCGACGTTTGGCTTTCAGAGCTGAAACTAGGAAAGTTGCATTACCAGCCTGTTCACTTGTTTGCTCTAAAGAACTTAAAACCATCCTCGCTTTCCTTGAGGTGTCTTCATTGCTTGCTTTGTGTGGTTTCTCCTGCTCATTTACCTTCAGTCCTCTGTGAAATCACCCCCCCACACACACAGTGACAGAAACACTATCTAAAATATGACAGGTACTTGCCTCTGTGGTTTAATGTCATAAACCTTATTTTGGCGTTATGTAGCATTTTAAAATAGGTTTGTTTTTTTTTGTAGCAATTTTTGTTTCACAGCAAAATTGACAGGAAAGTACAGGATTTCTCATGTGCTCACAGTTCCTACCTACACACAGACTTCTCTGCTATCCAAATCCCCCAGAGTTACATGTTTTTGCAGTCAATAAAACAGCATTAACACATCACTCTCACTCGAAATCCATAGTGTACCTTGGGGCTTACTCTTGTGTGTACAGAAGTGCAATGACATACATCTGCCATTGTATCCACACGGAGCAGTTTCACTGCCTTGTAATTCTTCCCTGTCTGTCTCTTCCTTCCTTCCTCTTCCTGACCCCCAGCAGTCACTGACCTTTTTGTTATTTCCACAGTTCTGCCTTTTACAGAATGTGCATGCTGAGAGTATCCTTGTGTCCTTACCGATGTACATATTAATGTTCATACTAATGCAATCTCAGGTCGGTGTCATTTACTTCGTAACGCGTGGTGTGATAATTAGGCGTGTGGACTCATCCTAGAGAAGGTGCTGCGTACACTCTCCATATCCTCAACTTCAAAGGGTTCCCGTGGGAAGCTCTGCACCAATGCCAGGATCTCGTCCGTGCTTCAAACAATTTTGGAATTATTGTTCAGAACTGTTGTTGCATTATCCTGGATGCCTTGAACGTCATCAAAATGTCTTCATTTTAAAATTTCCTTTACCTTTGAGTAAAGAAAAAAGTCACTGGGCTCAGCACCCATAGCTCAGTGGTTAGGGTGCTGACCACATACACAGGAGCTGGTGAGTTTGAACCTGATCTGGGCCTGGTTCCAGCCTAAACTATGACAACTACAAAAAAAAAAAGAAAAGAAAGAAAGAAAATATTGGGGGCCAGTTCAAGTGAGTAGGAAGGGTGTTGCAACACAGTTAATGATTTGCTGGCTCAGGGCTCCTTCACAGGCAGTGCTGTGTGAGCTGGTGCATTGTCGTGATTCAAGAGCCGTGAGTTACTGGCTACTAGTTTCAGTTAAGATTTCCTGTTTTTCCTTCGATGTTTACTTGGTTTACTCTGTTTCTCACAGTCAGCCGACAATTTTGCCACACAATTCAACAATTTTTTACAAAGTTTTTATCAATTGTACTTGTCAGTGGCTGCCCTGACCTCTATTCATCACTGATGCTTTCTTTCCCCTCAGAAAACATTTAATCCATTTGTACAGGGCCATTTTCTTCACAACATTATCTCCATAAACTCAGACCAACAGGTCCCTGATTTCACTTCTACTCTTTCCAAGTTTAACAAGAAATTTGCGGTTGTTTATTTGTTGCTCCAATTGAAACTCCGACATTCTTGTGACGGCACACAAAAACATACAACAATAATGAACACGACTCATCAAGACACCATCACACATCAACACAAACACAGCTGTGAGATGCAGACACAGAAAGGTTATGAAACCTCACCAGGCTGTTTGTACAGTGCTGACAATGTAAGCCCATGACAGCAAACATGGCACTGAATAATATTCTATTGTCCAAATGTACCAAAGCCCGTTTATTCCTTCACATTCTGAAATGTATCTTGGTTGCTTCCAAGTTTTGGCAACTATTAAACAAACTGCTACACACATTCATGTGTGAGTTGTTGTGTGGAGGCACCTTTTCAATTCATTTGCCAAATATTAAGGAGGACAGTTACTGTATTATATGACAAAACTATGTTTAGATTTATAAAAAAAAAAAAAAAAACAGAAAGACACATAAATAAATAAATAAATAAAACAACTTCCACACTCTTCCAAAGTGGCTGTAGCCTTTTGCTTTCTATCACCAAGGAACGACAGTTGATGTTTTGAATTTCGGCCACTTTAATGTGCATGTAATGGTATCTCCTTGCTTTTGTTTGCAACTTTCTAATACTATATGTTCCTGAGCATCTTCTTATATGCTTGTTTATCACCTGCATATCTTCTTTGATGAGGTATCTGCTTAGATCTTTGGTAAAAATTTTTAGCTTGGTTGATTGTGCTTTTGTAATTGATTTATAAGTGTTCTTTGTATATTTTGTATAATAGTCCTTTATCAGAAATTCCTTTCACAGATATTATGTCTCTTTCTTTTGTTTATCTCCTAATTATTCAGACATTACATTTTGTAGATCAAAATTTTTTAATTTTAATGAAGTACAGCTCATTAGTTATTTCATTCATGGAACACACCTTTAATATTGTACTTAAAAAGTCATTGAAATACTTACGTCCATCCAGGTCAGCACCTATGTTATTTCCTAGGAGTTTTATCATTTCTTGTTTTACATTTAGGTAGGTAACATATTTTGAGTATAAATAGGAGACCCGTGTCTAAATTTTTTTAACATATGGATATTCCATGGTAACACCATTTTCTGAAAAGATGATCTTTGTTCCATTGTTTTACTTTTAGTCCTTTGTCAAAGATCATTTGGCTATATTTGTGTGACAAGGGCAGGCCTAGAAAATATTTTATAGCCTTCAATTAGATTACGTCCAGATTATCACCCAAAGCACACCTCTTGTTGATATCTTGAATAAATAAAATAAAATAAAATTGGCTTCCTGCCAATGTCAGATTATATAATGTTTTAAAATTGTGTACTTCTTTATAATGCCATTTATTTAAAAAGTTTCATTTGTATGGTACTGTGAATGTTATAAGAACTTTCAAAAGTGTTTACTGATGCATTTCTCACAATAATTCTATTGTTTATTTGAGGTGCTACTTCAGTATATGAAAATACTAAGGATCTGGAAGGTAAACTACAGACGATGTCTACCACGTGACGGTCTGACCTCTGTGGATGCATCTTTCCTGCATCATCTTCATGTTGTAAGCACTGGGGCATATCTTTTGTTCTGTTAGATAGATGGATATTTCCACGTAATATAAGAAAAAATCCTTGAAAAGCCTCTGGTTCTTTAAGTATATTCTACCACCTTGAGTACATTCTATCATTGAGAAATATACAATTTAATAAATTAATTGTTTGCTCCAGAATCCCTTGTTAAAACACGTTGAGAAAATTCCTCATCAATACAATTGCTGTATCTAGTTGACTTTAACTGGTTGTTACTTTAGCTCTATATGAGAGGCATGGCTACAAGAGGTATATGGGAGAGGGAAGGAAAGTTAGGTTGGGTTTTGAGGTTGTGTCAGTGGCACAGCAAAGTGAAGTATTGTTAAAGCAGCACCTGCAACATACCAAGTCCTGCTTGGTTGGAAAAAAATACAGTAAAGTCCAGGGAAAGGACGCTGAGGATATAATAAGGTGATGTTGAGTCTTATTGAAATTAACTTCAGAATAGTACACATGCACCAACACCCATTACACACATTATGTTTTAATTATGCATACAACATATTACAAATGATTGACATGCAATTAATGAGTGCATTTGATGTAGATTTATATGTACCTATATATTATATGTTTTATATATCGTATGAGAATCAATGGGACAATATTTAGTCTCTGATAGAATTTTTAATATAAGCAAATATTTTTGAAATTAGTAAGATACAAAAAAAGAAGCTGGAATAAACTCTAACAGGTTTCCTTATTATCATCTTTTCCCAGAGAAGGGCATAGGTCTGCTAAATAAAGGAACTTCTTTTGGGGAGAAAGACAGGGTAAGAGGCAGGATTCTTTTACTCTCACTGACACTCTCTGCGCCAGCTATGTGGAACTTACTGCAGTGAACTGCACACCTCAGCCTTTCCACATTTCTTTGCCTTTACACTTGCCTCCCCTTCAGCTGAATGGTGCTCACATGACTCAGATTGATCTTTCAGTGTTCACCTCAAGTTTCACCTCCAGAAGCCTTCCTCAGCCCTGTTACCTCTATCTGAGAGGATGAAGAGAGCTCCAACACTTTTGATGACATATACATCCTACTCTCTCTCCACGTCTTCCTCTCTCTTTCTCTGGATCCTTCTCTCTCCATCTCTCTTTTTCTCTTTCTCTACAACCCATGTACCGATATCATCTTCCTTCTATATCTATCTGCGGTCTATATCTATGGTTGCTTTTCATTTTTCTATTTTTTTCTAATCTGCTTGAATTCTATGAGAAGTGGAACTGCGTCCTGGTAATTTTTCCTCCTCTTGTCTCCCTCAGGGGTAGGACATTCATAGTGTATTCGTTCATTTAGGGTCAGGGATATAACATATATGAAGTGTGTGAAGGTATCTTCTATCACTCACATAAACATATATTCTCTTGGGCCTAGACAACATTATGAGTATCCCTTTGTATTCTTAAATCAGGGGTCCAATTTTAGCTTGTTGAAATCAGGATTGCTGGGTGTAAATGAGGACTGCCTGGGCTCATTGCATTAGAGGACCATAATGCTTAGGAGTGTGTCTTGGATTAGAACATTAATGGGTAGCATGGGAAAATTTTGAACATATTAAATTTGAAAGTCTGTAGTTTGCCAGTACAGAGAGTGGGTCAAATAGACAATAGGATGACAGTAAAGGCAACTACAAATGCGAGATGAGGAAGTCTTGAGGAGTTGGTAGTGATGCAGAGATAAATAAAAAAACAGAAAAGGAACCTAAAACAGATGCAAAATCGTGGTCTATCTGGCGGCTTTTTAACACTATCTTCTATAGTGTGAACCACCTTAGCAGGAAGGCAGCTTTCGCTAACCAAGTGTCCTTACTGTAGCACAGCACATTCAAATAGTTTTCTGCAAAGTCTGTTTAGGACCTTGGACAGAGGACAGAAGGACGGAGGGGTCCGTGAAAAAACGTGAAAGTTAAACTAACAGGTCATCTGAGGTGTGCAAGGGAGGCAGTCAATGGGTGGGCAGGGAATTCTGAGTATTGCTGAATGCAAAATCATATCCGTTTATATTTCTTTTTTTTACATCTATCTCTAATTTTGTCTATATCGTCAATATGACATGGTAGGAGGCAGACAGCCACAGGAGAGAGAGAGGCAAGTGGGAAGAGGGACTTCATGCTCTTTGTGTGGCTGACATGTGTAATTCCCTCAATAAGGCTCTGTAGTTGAGAATAATAATTTGAGTTGTGAAAATCGTTTCCAGTATCATGTTACCTAATAAAAATAACAATAGCACTTTGTCTGCTCTATTAAACTCTAATGCAAGCTCCACTTTGGTTTATCCTGTGTTTGTTGGTTTTTTTTAAGACCCGAATTTTCTAATCAATTGAGCAATAGAGAAAGTAAGCGTAATAGAAGTACGATGGGCACTTCCAGCAGCAGATGGCTGCACGGAGCTCCACCACACCCAGTGAAGAAGCAGTAAGGATAATGTCGGCCTACGTGCTTTCACCGTGTGGTTTCTTTTCTTTTCTTTTAAGCTGGAATGTGCTTGCCTTACACTATTGTGCTGTTATCTGTGTTTGGCTAATAGAGCCAGATAATGACTCTGTCACACAAGAAAAATGAAAACATAAAAAAAAAAAAAAAGAAGAAAGCCCCTTATGCGGGTCAGCTAACTTTTCAAATGGGCCCTCAATTATTTGGGGGCAGGAAACTCAGAACAAATCAGCTGTAACTACTTGATATGGCACTCAAAAAAATTTTCTAAGCCTTAATTTGTTAATAGCATCACATTGGAATAATGTAGCAATATTAGATTACTTCATGGAAACTTAAATGATTTAATGTATTTAAAAATAATATATTGCTATAAAAACCTACTTGTTCACATAGAACTGAACAGTGACCTGCCTTCTAAGACTTTTATTATAAATGTACCTTAAGAAACAAATGTAAAAATGAAAGTGTATAAGTTGTGAAAGTATAAAGTTTATTAATTGTGAAAGTATTTTATTAATTGTGTATCTTCATATTTTAATGCACAATATCACCTACATTTTTTGTTATCCAAGTATGCTTAAGGAAGTAAAGAATAATATGAATTAAAAACATTTATCAGAATTGCCTGAATTTATTAGAATTTGAACACTGAACATGTTAATCCATGTCATGTTTGGAAAATTATTCAGAAATAAAATTAATATAGAATACCATTGCTATTTAAGTTATCTTACTTGTGACTTGAAACTGCAACCAACATATTATACCACACATTTCATATGCTGATTACTTTTCAAGGAAAAATTAAACTAGATAGCTGACAAATGTAAGTTTTCAGGTTCAACATTATTACATAAATAAAATGAGAAAGCATACATAGCGATTTTACTTTAATCTTGGGGGAAATGGTAACGAGGTAGTTATGAACTAACATGTTTCATTAAATTAATGGGTTGCCCTAATTCTCATGTCTTCAGACTGCAGCTCATCAAGCCTTATGCTGTCTTACATTCATCACAGTACTACCTTGTGAATGTTGCATTATTTTTCTTTATAAGTATCTTATAAATCACTTGGTAGGTGAGAAGACTTAACCTACTTTCCCAAGGATAAAAACATCTTCAAATCACTGGTTTAACATTATAATCCTGAAAATAATCTCTGCTAGAGCCTAGATGATATCCTTGGACTTTATTAACTAATTTATTTGTTATCTAAGGCCACCATGATGAAATAACATAGACCATGTCTTCAATAAGGAAAATTTAATATAGCTTTCACCTCGTTTACTTAATTATTGTGTTAAGACATTTATGTTCTATACTTGATAAATTTGACTCATATCCTTGCAATATGCTCCATAGTGTGATCCCACATTAATTAGTTTGATGTAAGCACTCCAAATTGTATAAAAAAATCAACACATTGTACCCCATAAATACATAAATGTATTCATGATCTATGTGTATATGACTTAATAAAAGGAAAAAATGAAAATTTACAGACATTTATTTTTACTGCTATAGAGGCTGAAAGTTCAAGATTCAGGGCACTGGAATGGTTGACTTTTGCTGAAGCATCTTCTTCTGGTTTGGAAACAGCTATCTGCTTGTGGTGTGCTCAGATGGCCTTGCCTTAAAGTGAGTGCCTCAAAGGACAGCCAGAGATGACTGGTGTCTCTTGTTCCAAGAACACTAATCACATTGGATCAGAATTTCACACCTTATGGCCTTGTTTACCTTAAGCACTTCCATTCACAGCCCCCAGTGGCAGGGGTCAGGTGAGGGTTATGGCTTCAACTCAGGAATTATGAGGGACACAATTCAATTCATAGCAATGCGTCCCTGACCTTCCCAAACTCATAAGTCATAAGCAAAACAAATTTACTCTACCCTAACAGTCTTACAGATTTTCACTCAGCCCAGCAACAACTAGAATGTCTAAAGTTCAAAGTCTCATCCACACACCATCTAAATCAGGTAAGGGTAGGACTCAAGCTGTGATTCATCCTGATGCAAAATTCCCTTCCATCTGTGAAAGTGCAAAAACAAATGTTATGTGCCCCCACAACGCAGTGGTGGGACAGGCATAGGGTAAACATTCCTTTTTCAAAAGAAAGGAAAGAAAGAGGGACGAAAGGTTTCAAAGAAGCCCCAAACCTGACAAGGCAGATTTCAATAGACCTTATGGCCTTAATGGTCTTCTCTGGTTAATATTCAGCCCTCCAGGCCACTGGGTAACAGCTAGGGCTCCGTAGGGCAGCTCCTCGTCTTCATCCTTGTGTGAAGACCCTTCCTATATGGCTGCAAGGGCACCTCCACTCCTAGACCCTCAGAAACAGGATGGGTACTCCCAGCCTTGGAAATGGAGAAGGGAATGAATGGCCTGTGGTGGGTGTGGTAGTTTTCATGGTTTCTGAATAACTCTTGGGATCACTCTTCCCTTTTTGAAGAACAGTTCAGATTTCAAGATAAGTGGCCACATGGCCCAGGTGGTACGGTTTCAAAGTCTGACAGTTGTTTTCCTTCTGCCCCACTTTGTCTCCTGTAGTCCAGACTAGTAGTGCCTTTGCTGGTATAACCCCATCTCTATTCCTGGCTTCTGCTGAGGTGTCTGATTCCATCCATGAGTTACACCCATGACCTCTTCTTCATATGATTGTGAGCTACACCTCAGTGTAGCTCTTCAGAGCTGTGTTCTCATTTTGAAAGTTATAGATAGACTAAAAGTCTCCCATGTCTTCATGTTCTGGTTCTGTTATAAATAGCAATTCTTTCTTCCATTCATCTTTCTCCTTTTGCATTTCACTTTTCACAGTCAGGAGGAACAAAGTTGCTTCATCTTCACTTTGCTGAGGCCTGTCCGCAGCTGGTTGTCCAGTTTCATTGTGAGCTGGTCCTACCATGCAGAGAACAGCACCACACAGTTCAGCCACATTCTTCGCGTCTGTGTAACATGGTCACCCGTCCTCTAGTTTTCCATAACCTGTTCCTTATTTCTGTCTAGACCTCACCAAAATCTTTAGCTTCTGTATTCCCAGCAGGTACTTCAAAGATCTGAGAGCCTCTACTGTGACCTGGTTCAAAAGTTACCCCACATATCAAGGTACTTTTTTACAGCAGTACCTTACTCTCAGTACCCAAATCTATCTTGGTTAGCATAGAATATCATCTCAAGATGCCATAGACTCTGTGGCTTGAACAGCAGAATTTTATTTTCTTATATCTGAAGGCTGCAAGATCCAGATCAACAAGCCAGCCTAGTCAAGTTCTCTTCCTGGCTTGTGGATAGCTACACTCACTTTCACCTGAGGAGAGCAATAACAAGCTCTTCTTTTCTTCTTTCATGAGAAATAATGATGTTGGATGAAGTTTCCACCATTAGGATGTCATCGCTTTAACCTCTATCACCTTTTAAAAGGCCGTGCCTTTAATACAGTCAGTCACATGAGGGATTAAAACTTCAACATATGAATTTGGGGGCAATGAACTTCTGTCCGTAGTCAGCAATCACTTTATTATGGATCTTGTAGTGGTCAATAGCACTGAGAAATAATCCCGAGTGTCCCTTTCTAGTGGTGCAGTAAACAGTAACACCAGCCTTTTAATTGGATGAATAACAGCTGCTATGGACACTGCGTTACAGACCAGGTATAAGTGAGCAAAGGAGAGCTGATGGTTGCCCACTTATATTTGGTATAAATACTAATAAAGAAAAATCTCCTGCTATGAAAAAGTATGAGGCTAGGAAAAGGTTCTCTGAGAAAATTTCAGGTAAATTGGATGAGTTTAAGGAAGGAACAGCCCTGCTGTCGACGGCCCCGTACATGAGTGAGGAGAGGTGAGAATGGGAAGGACCTGAAAGAGGCCTGGAGCGTGGTGAGAGGGAGACGGCCATTTCACTTTTTAAATTACTGACTTTGCTTCTTCAATAGAGAATAGATCCGATGGGGGAAGAGGGAGGAAGGCAAAGAAACAACACAGAGGGGAGTCTCTTAGGCTGGCTGAGAAAGCACAGCTGCTTAAAATAGGGTGGCAGATGGGGGAGTGGCACGATTAAGGAGATATTAAGAATGTAGCATGATACTAATACGGTGATAGAGCGAGTATCTGTGACATGACGAGTAATGTTGTTAATGACTTCCAGGTTCACACGAGCAGTGCCAAGAACCCATGCACAGAGCGGTCACTTCCCATATGGAGGAGGAGCAAAACTGGGAGAAAACCCTCAGTTCAGTTTTGGATGGGTAAATTTAAAATCGACACAGGAACTCCCAATAGTCGTGACATATTCACATACACGCCGACGTATAGACACATGCAAATGTCATGTGTTTATTAATGTTGGGTGTGTGTTCTGAGAAAGGCTCTGTTAGGTGATTTTGTCATCGTGCAAACATCAGAGAGTGAACTTTCACAGATCCAGATTGTAGGTTACTCCAAGGCTGTGGCTTCTAGGCTGCGAGTCTATCATGCATGTTACTACACTGAATGCTGTGTGCAGCGGTAACACAGTGGTGGGTATTTGTGCATAAAACATAGAAAAGGAACAGGAGAGGTAGATTGGGACCTCTGGAGTTGACCACCGCTCTCCAATGACCACCTCTTTAAGTTGATCTAATATTCACAGACTGGACGTGCATCACATGTATTTAATCAAGTTCCTTTTGTTGACAATCTCTGTATGTGACCAGTTTGTTACGGTCCCTTAGGTGGTCACCTTACAGAGGCTCCACTGGATGCTATACTCTTATATGACTATCATGGTGTATATAATCAACAGTCAGCTGAAAGGCTCTGTGTGTGTGTGTCTATAAACTACAGACTAGAGAAAAGAGGATGCTGTAATTCTATCTCAGGTGTGAACATTAGGCCTGATCAGACAGTGAGTAGTATTCAGAGTAATGGAGGTGAATGAGACCCTGAGAGCAAGTGGAGGGTTAGATGAGAGGCAGGACCAAGTTTTGTAAAACTCTAACCTATAGCAGCAGCGACAGAGAAACAAACCAACCAAGGGTCCAGAGAAGTGTGATTTATTTTTATGTTTTTATTTTTTAGAATTCAGTTAATTCCTTGTTTAACCTTTTAAGTTCTACTTGTTATAACTGGCACACTGTAGATTATTACCTTGAACAGATACTTTAAACATGGTAAGTATTTTTAATAATTGGAAAGCAATAAAATAGAAAATATAGAAATTTTAAATGAAATTTTAAGGTTTATTCATTGTCCCTCTCCCCACCCTGGGACTCCTGTCCTTATAGCTCATTCAGTTTTCATGCTTCAAATTGTATTACACGTTTTCTAAATCTGAACAAAAGCTTTAATTTTTTTTTTTTTAAATTTTAGCTACTAATCAAAAGGTCTGTTAGTTCCTAGAGTACAGAACTTTTATTCACAGGAATGAGGGTCCTTATCATTGTAGCTTTGTGAAGTTTTCTATTTTAAAAATAGAGGTATGGATAAGCAAACATAATTAGGAGAGAAAGACTTAATTCTCTGAAATAATATTCTAGATAAACTATACAGTTAAGGTATTTTTTAAACTAGTGGTTCAATAGAACCTTATTTCCTTAGTAGTGTGTATCAGGCAAATTGGCTTACACATTTATTTCCTGTCCTGTGTTTTTAGTGAATATTTTCTCATTTTGCTCAGAGGTGAAGATGCTGTGGGCAGAAATCCCCTCACCTGCCTGCCCTTCTCTCCTGTACCACCCCAGGCTTCAGTGGGGGGCAGGGAGGAGGAGCCAAGCGTCTCTTTTTAGGTGAATGTCCCTCCCTGTTTTGATCTCATGCTTTGCCATTTGTTTTGGATCCTTGCTTTATCACAGAGCGATTAAAGGTAAGAAACAGAGAGCAGATGGGAGCCTTGTGACTTAGATGGCAATCTGAGGTTAAATTATCCCCAATTGATATTTAAAATGTTGATCATACATTAAAACAAAAGGCAGATAGTGAAATTCCTATTTTAAATAGATTTTTATTTAAAAAAATACATAGAAGTATTGAAAAAATAGGCACAAGCATTAATGTGGATACTTCTTGGTACTGAGTTCTGGGAAATCTTGTTTAGTTTTGTTTTATTTTCCTCTTTAGCCTTATTTATTTTATACATTTATCTCTACAGAACATAAATTCCTTTGTAATATAAGCATAAAATTTATTTTTCATCATTTTTATTTTTGTATTTTTTAAAATTCTTTATTAAATCATAACTGTGTACATTAACACATTTGTGGGGTACAATGAGCTGATTTGATAGACAATGTGGAATGCTCACATCTAGCTGATTGACATAACTGTCTCCTTGCTTACTTGTGGCAAAAACATTCATACTCTCTTCTTAATATAGAAACGTTTCATTGCAATGCTTGGAATATTTTCTTATAAAAAAGGAAAAAAAATCTGTCATTGCCTATAAAATGTATAATTTAATAAACTTTAAATAGAGTGTCAATGAACAAATACATATCATTGAAATACTCCTTATCTTTCTTTATGTCAGAAAATTATATGCTTTATTCTGCATTATTTATTTTTAAAGAAATACACTTTAATTAGAAATAGTAAGTTTGCTGTCCAGTCAACCTTTTTTTCATGACCTACAACAAGTGACACCAGCACAAAAACATGAGATCAGCACATGATCTTGTACAAGTGAGTTTAAAAGTTTTTACAGATTCCTTTTCTCACTACCCTCCACTATATATACTAGATTAATATATTTTATTAATTAGCAAATATTGGAAAATGAGAATGAATATCACAGAATGTTTGTCACATGTATCATATAAAATAGATGTGAAAATAAAAGTTTTTTGAAGATATTTATAATAGTTATAGGAAAACGTGGTGTTTAAATATTAAATCAAAATTTCAACTGTCTTCAATATTTGAATTTATGACAAAAGGTCTAACAGAATTAAAAACTTCAGGTGACTGCAATCAGAAGATTTATGTATTCTTTTTCCTCCAATTATTTTACTTCTCCCTGAGTTATATATTAATCTCCTAACCATGTCGGCTTCACTTGTGTTCAGAACTAGATATTAGTAATAGTCAAAAATATAAGCTTCTCATACACATTTAGTGAGAATATATTTTTCCCATAGTCATTGAATAAATTCTTCAGCTTAACATTGATTGAACTAATATAAACAATAAAATAAGCTAGAATTATGACGCCAGGATTGGTTTACACCTAGATTACTTCCACCTATGACAAATGACTAAGCACCCACATTCCATGGCACTCTTCAAAATTTAGAGGTGAGATCAGAAAAGAGAAAGTAAAACAAAACAAAAAACAGACCAAACCACAGTCCAGCAGTGGAGTCCAGACAACTCCTGTTCACATGACTGTAGTCCCAGAGTGAGGTCAGCTCAAGTAGTCCAGGAGAGAGACCAAGGCAACGCTTATGAGAATAAAGCTGAAAGGCCCATGTTAATATGGACTTCAAAGCACTTAATGGAGTGAAGCAAGATAATTTCATAGCAAAAGGAACGGGTCAACTTATCCAGAGAAGTACAATTCTAAACATTTTTAAGTGACAAATTATAAATGTATATGTTTACAGCATACAAACTGGTGTTATGATTTCTGAATATAATATGAAATGGTTAAATCAAGTTAACTAACATTCAATTATGCAGAGGAATGGACACCATGCTTGCAAGGACAGTTACTGATTCTTATATTAAAAGAAAACGTTGAGAACAGGACAGTCTCCTGGCAAGCCTAGAGACGTTTTGTGACTTGGGGGCAATCCCCCAAGTAATTTGGTGCTCCGGAATGAGACAAGATGGGTCACTCGTTAGTAGGCAGTGTTAAACATTGATGCTTAGTACGTCTTCATGAGGGTTATGGGGAAAGAACATGTGAGGAGAGCACGTAGCAATCCTCACGCACGCAGCCCTCGTATGTCATTACCTTAACTCTCCACACCTGTTGTGTATAAACTTAATAAATAGCGGTTGCAGAGGGGGGTCGGGGTTACCCTGTACCCGAGGTTAGCCCACCTCCTGCAAGCTTGTACTTCTAATCTGTGTCACGCCTGGTTCCTTCCTGCAGTGACTGAGACCAGGGCCATAGGGGTCACAGCACAATTACCTTGAATACTTAACATTTTTGTGATAAGAACATTTGAAATTTATTCTCTTGATAAAACTTAATGTGTAGCCCTCAAATATCAGCTATATTCATAATACTTTGTAACTGGTTTTTAAAAAGTCAAACATTTCTTCCCGTGAAGAATGAGACTTTGTGCCCTTTAACCATCGTCCCCACATCCCCCAACTCCCAGCCTCGGGTAAACACAACTGTGTCCTTTGTTTCCTTGAGTTCAATTGTTTTTTTTTATTTCACGCTTAAATGAGAATGCTTATCTTTCTGTGTTTTGTTTATTTTAGTTGCAAAATGTTCTCTAATTTCATCCTTCACCTTCCTTTTTAAAGGCTGAATAGTAATTCATTGTGTACCTACCCCACGTTTCTTCCAAACACTTATGAAATAAAAACTGAAATAAGGGAAATAAACATAAACAAATCCACTGCTATGGTCTAAAATTTCAATGTTTTTATATCAATAATAAATAAAGTAGATCAGAGCTTTTGAAGTCTGAGATAGTTATCACTTTGTTATCAAAATAAAACAGTCACGGAAGGTCTCAAAAGACTTTGAGACGTCTTTGGGGTTATATAAGTTTATGGGATCAGTGGTTGAACCCATTATTTTGGCTTGAAGCTAAGTGCTTTATTCACAAATAGAACTGACTGTACAGTTATTTTAAAACTACAAGGCACGTACCCAAAACCACAAGAAATTCAAGAAAATGTGACATAGAAATCCAGAACCTCAGATCTAGTGCTCAAATGAGCACTGTTAGAAACCACTTAGAAAAGGACCTGCCTGGTACAGCTTATAGTGATGTGTTCTAAAAAATGTAAAATATAGCAGTTTAAATCAGGGAAGAGATTCTTTGTCATTTGATTCTTATTTTAGTGCGTTTCTCCGAAAAGGTGTATAGTTGTGTTTTGAAAGACATTTGAAAGTCATTTATTTGTGACTTGAATAGACTTCTTATTATTGAGTATCACAATGAAAATATGACGCATATTTTCTCTGTCAGACACCCAATTTTCAGTATAAGTCATCCTTGTGCCTGTGAAATCTCCTTCAAACATCTCAAAGCTGACAAAAGGAATCAGAAATTTTAGGTTCTAACTGACCTAATTAACATTCCTCATTAGCATGTTGGTGATAAAAACACGCGCACCCATAGACACCTCATTGATAAGCAGGTCTTAAAAATTCTTGCTTATTGCAACAAAAATTTGCACTGATGTTACAAATAATTCTATTGTTTATAAGTAGCATTTTAATTATATTTCTTCACATGATGCTGTTAATAGTCCACTTGTGCCTGAAAGTAGATAGTGAATGGAAGAAAGAGAAGAAATGTCTGTTCCAAGATCACCAGGCTGGTGCCCACACTGGACCCAGGCCCAGCCGTGAGGACATTCACGTGGAAAACACCTTTAAACTTCATAAATAGGTACTAGGAACCTCTGATGCAGACTTTATAAATATCTGTAATGTTTTACCCTGCTATACAATATTTGTGATAAAAGTCACATAAATTCACACCTTTACTTAAATATTTACTTCAAAATTAACTTTTGTGGGTTTTCTCTCCTGCCTTGAGCATTCAACAAGGGAGAAGTAGTTTCAAAGACAATTTTGTTTTCCACATTGATAAATCAAAACTGTAAAGACTTACCGAAATCCTTGGTGGGACTCTCAAGCATCCCTTGTCTTGGATGTCTCGTTTGCTCACGTGTGTTGAACTATAAAGTGCTCGGGAGGTTTGCTCTTGACCTAGGTCCTATTGCAGGCCTTTGGTCAGCTTACCAGATGCAGGTCACTGTCAGAAAGTCGACTCTGTTAGACGTGACACATGTTAGTCTGATATATTCTGATTAATGATCAATATATTCATAATTATGAATAATATATTAATGGTAATATATTCATATGTGCTCAAGTTATTAAGAACTGATTCCAGGTAATTCAATCTCAAAAAGTAATAATGTAAAATTAACAAAACAGAACGCCCACTTTGCACTTTGGTGAAAGCAGCCACATTTTCTCGTCTCCAACCTATATGCTCTGGACTAGTCATACACATTTAGCTCAGAATAAATCTCTTTAAAATAAAGGTTTACAAAGTAAAATGAGAAAGCAATTCAATATGAGCAATGGGCGTGTGTATTTTTCCAACACATGATCAAGTCATTCTCTCTTTATAGGACAATTTCTGTTGGATCTGCCTGATTTATGAACATTTGCTATTTTATTTCTGTGAAGCCTGCATACGTTTGGTTTTCATACCAATGCCTTGCGTCTGGGGAACCCTCTGCCATTTCTTACTCAATCATTATAAGAATGAGTAAGAGTGAACACTTAACCCGGGAGTGGACAATAGCATTTCACATTTTCCATTTCTTATGCAATGTTACGATGGCTTGCGAGGTGACCAGCAGCATTTGGGGATGTGGAGGGTACAGTGATGAAATAAGGCAAGTAAGGCCTTATTTCTCAGGAGGATCAGGATGCGTCCTGCTGTGACACAGAGATATTTTACTCTCCTTTGCCTGCTCCCAAAGCGAGCTACAGGTTTGGAGATGACATGGGATCCACATTCAGCAATGGATGAAGCCCTGGCACTTCTGGAAGCAGAGGAGCATCAGAAGACCTCAGACATGCCCCTCATTGTTCACTTGAAAGAAAGCGCGATATAGTCAGAGGCTGTCTGCCTGGAGCCTGTCAGAGGACAGCCAGTCCCGTTGTCGATGCCTAATTAAGCTTTTCTGTTATCTGTGACTTTACTGTCAGCTGACAAACGTGATGAAGACAAAATCAGAGGAAACAGATTTAGCAGGGTGATGTCAAGGTGGGTGACACCAAGCTCCAGCAACCGGACCGCCCAGTGGCATCTTGCTGCGAATGGCTGGTCACACCCTCTCCTCTGCACAGTCCGGAACCAAATGTCCTGTTTCCCTCTCTGACTCTGTTCCAGGCTTCTTTCCTTGACCAAACTCTTTCAATTTCCCAGTAACATAATCTTTAAGTAGATATATAAATCATTTCATATTAAAATTACTTACTATGGGTACATAATAGTTGCATAATTACATACAACGTTTTTAAATTTGTTCCTTGAAGCTTTGATTCTCTGTGACTTGGTGCCCTGTGCTCCAGCCCACCTTGTCTCTCTCTCAGTTTCTCTCTCCTAAAGTCAGGCTCCCGTACATGTATTTGTTTCCAGAGTGTGCTGTGTGTAAATCCTTCTGAAGGATGACTTTCACCCTTTATTTCCAGCTTTGATGTATGATTGACAAATAAAAAATATGCTACTTAAGGTGTGGTGTTTGATACGTGTGTGCATTGTGAAATGATGACTATTAAGCTAACACAAAGAGCTTGCTCTGTTTTGGATTTGACTCGAAAACCTCAGTTTGAGGGACATTGAGCAGCAATTCACACACAGAAACCAGCAGGCGTCAAGAGAAATTCCTGATTATCTTCACATAATCTGAGCATAAGAATGACTAATGAAAGAAATCTTGAGAGACATTTGTGGGCAGTTCTGCGTATCGCCGGCTAGAGTAGAAAAAAAGGGGGGAAAACTTCAGAACACCTCTTCGTTCCATCCACAGCACAAAACTGAGGTTTTGGGGTTTTTTTTTTTTTTTTTTCTCTCTCTCTCTCTGCTTGGTCATAGGGGGTGTATGCACTCAAAAAGCAGATGGTCATTTAGATAGAGTGGCCATATTCACTGATCTGGGGCAAAATGTTTTACATAGTGAACCTGCAAAGTGATTTTACTCTATATAGAGTGCAGAATTTAATTACAGTGAAAATAGAGGTAATTCACTTAAGCATCAGAATCTTGTTATTGACTTTAATTAAAATGTGAAAATTGAAATAATATATCATGTGTGGAGAAAAACAGACCAAAACTCAAATTAACACAGAGGCTTCCAAAGAATAGTGAACTTTTGTTTCCTGTTTGTCTTTATAGTAACAGGGCTAGTGAACATTGGTCTGAACCTGCTCTTTCCCTTGAATGTGCAAAATTGATTCTTGGGA
Organism: Loris lydekkerianus; assembly: GCA_963574355.1. NCBI lineage: Eukaryota > Metazoa > Chordata > Mammalia > Primates > Lorisidae > Loris > Loris lydekkerianus. The sequence continues at coordinate 52,942 of CAUYPK010029832.1, forward strand.
GCCCAAGCTTGGAGGTATGAAATCAGGATTAAAATATTCATGTAAGCAAATGTCTTTAAAAAGCTGTCAATTATAGTATTTTAAGAATCTATTGAGAATTTTTAAAAATCAGGGTTTTATGAGCAGATTTGCCTTTTGCCTGTGTTTTAGAAATACTCAGAAGGAAGTGTATAAATAGTTCTGTGCATCCTTCTAGCCCACAGAGATTTCAGCAATTCTTCCCAGTATCACTCTAAAGAAAAAAATAAAACCAAAAAACTCTCATCACATTTATAAAAAGCACTATTTTGTCTTTCTTTAGAATTGACCTTTTTTGGATAATTTCCTCTTAATTGTAACTTGGGCCACTGAGGCATCTCCAGTGCCTCATGAAGTGTGTGGTGAGTGTCTCTGCTTACAAGAATTTATGCTTATTATTAGGTTAAAATGAACTTAATTTTTCTAAATGCAATTAATCTCTATCCCTTTTCATTATTTTATGGGCTCTTTAAAGCTGTTTTCATGCCTAATTTCTCCTGTTGTTTTATATATTTCTTAGTGATATTTGGTTTGAAACTTCAACGCCATTTGAAATATTTACACTCAGTTCTTTCCAGTGTCACCTAAGATTTTCTTCTATATTTCTGCAAGGAAAAAAATAAGGAAATAAATAACAGGTTAAGGGGAAATTCACTTGTAAACGTGGGGCATTTTCTTCAGAAACAAAACTTCTCTCTTCTGAGAGATCAGAGCTGGGCATCTTTACGGAAAATTCTCTGACAATGGAACTGGGCCTGAATCAAAACAAACAAACAACAACAACAAAAAGCAACAACTAATGACCACTTTTCAAAATCCTTCCAGATCCATTGTTCCATGCCTCCATGAAACCGCCATCTGCATGGAAAAGCTTTGCTGTCCTCACTGAGTCAGCACTGTAGTAGGGACCCGGGGAGGAGATTACCGGTGTTTAAGCACTGTAGTAGGGACCCAGGGAGGAGATTACTGGTGTTTAAGTTCCCTGGCCATCCAGTCCACAGCATCTGTACCTTACGAGTTGTCTCTGTACACCGGGACTTGATTTGTTATTTCATAGGCTTCGAGCTTGAGTGAACGCCACAATGGGATGGTTGGAAGGGATATTGGAAAGAAGGTGGATAAAACTTGAAATGTTGGGGGCTGTATGTCAGCCTGTAATGAACTCAGTTTGCTGGCCCCTGAGGAAGCATGTCTCCTAGTCCCCACACAGTAGTATCCCATCGCCTCGAATATACGACTTGTGTAACCAATGGCAAATAGTGTCGACAACACTGTGCACCTCTCTAAAATCAGTCTTAAGAAAGATGTTCTAGTGTAGCTTCTGCTTTTGCTTAGTAGGGAGATCCACCCAACATGTAATAAGTTTAATCATTCTGAGAACAGTCTACTACAAGGAGTGCAGCTTCCTCCACACCGAGAGGCCTTGTACAAAGATTTACAGCCCACAACAAGCCCCAGGTGAGGTATCGTCACTGGTAACACAGCAAGAGATAAACCAATTGCTATTTTAAAACATTTTTCTGTCCTTATGTGCATTTATGTATTTGGTTGCTAATAAAGAATATTTTAGAGAAGGTATTTCTCAGTGAAATGTCAGAAACAATTGGTATATGTCCTAACTCCTGTCTCTCATTTACGACTGATAGATTCATCTTTCTTTGCCAAACACATGTGCCCACACACGCACACTCACTGGTGCAGGTAAACATGTGCGTATATATTTTGACAATTATGTGTCTGACACTTTAAAAAATAAAATTAATTCTTTGTTTATTCAGCAGCAAATAAGTACAGATACAGTTAGAGTCCTAGGAGGTATTTTTTAACGAAATAAATGGCATTCAAAAAAATATGCAAGTGACAAATGTAATCACTTTTGCTATTTAACAGTCAGCACTTGCATTTACGCATAGGGGTTTGTTGGGAATAATTTGTCACCGGGATTTTCCAAAACACAGCATCACATTACAGATTCATAGAGTTGACAGAGGTCTTTGCAAATCCTCATACATATTTTTGCTTTTTAAAAGAACTATACATAACCTCTTCACCCTCTGCCGACCCAGGCAATTAAAATCCTTCCATAATGTCATCATGTAGAAGCTTACTGAATAGTAATTTAAAATGATTGTGCAGATTATTAATTGGGGGGTTTCATATGTAATGAAAATTATGCAAGCATTTGTGAGTTTTACACTATATTAATACATTTCATGACAAAACATTAGAATAAGGAATTTAATTCTGTGTAATCTTTTGTCCTTCCTTTCCCAATTCCTATTAAAGATATTTTATTATTAATTATTGGATTGTTTATGATTATTAGGTTGGGAAATCATAGAATCACGCAACTAAATTGAAAACTTGTGGTGAATCATATTGAAATATCATTGGAGAATAAGATTAAATAAAACAAGTCATATGCATCCTGTAAACAGATCTGTTTTAGGATGAGGCCTCATGTAAACTGCAGCTTTAGGGATCTGAAAGGCAAGTATGTTTCAGCAAGTCTCTGACTATGTTAGTTTGCAAATGTGCTATTTAGTATTTTTCTTTATACACAAGAACATGCACATCTTATATAGTTTGACAAACTTTCAAAGACAGAGAATGCACCTCTAGAGCCACTGCTGAAAATAAGAACAAGAATATGGGCTATTAAACACCCGTTTTGCCCTTTTCTATGTACTGACCCAACCACACTTACACCAAGAAAAATCACTACCCTAATTTCTTCTTCTTCTTCTTTTTTTTTTTTTTTTTTTGCAGTTTTTGGTCAGGGCTGGGTTTGAACCCTCCATCTCCGGCATATGGGGCCGGCACCCTACCCCTTTGAGCCAGAGGCACCATCCTATTTTCTTCATTTTTTTTTAATTGAACAAACTGGTATATTTATAGCATGGGATTCTACCCATTAATGGAAAGACAATGGAACTGGGCCTGAATCAACTGCTGTGTTGACACAATTGGGATGGATCCCAAGGGAATTACGCTCAGTGAAAAAAGCCAATTTTTAGGAGCTGTGACCTGTATTACTCCATTTATATAATTTCCTTGACATAACAAAATTGCATGAACAAAGATCAGATTCACGGTTGTCAGGGGTGAGGGACTGAAGGACTAGGGATTGCCTGGAGGGGTTGCGTGTGGGTTTGTGTGGAGAAGCCTGCGGGGATGGAATAGTTCTTGATTGTGTGGTGATTACAGCAAGCTACACCTGTGATAAAATGGCCCGGTGGAGACACTACCCTAATTTCCAACACCATGTGGACTGTGAAACGGTACAAAGTGGAATATCGAGTATTTATTATTTCTCTCTTGCTTCTTTTACTACACGTTATGTTTGAAAGAGTCATCCATATTTTATTTAGTTGTTTTATTTTCATTAACACATGACATTATATTTTATTAATACATTGCAATATATTTTCCTTTTTATTGATGACAAATATTGAATAACTTTTTATTTTATTTTATTTTTTTATTTTTTATTATAGATGAAAATATGCACCATAGATGTGGCCCGACCCATTACCCTCTCTCCACCCAAACCACCCCCTCCCTTCCCCTTCCTTGGTCCTTTCCTCATAGTCTTGTGGTATAGTTGGGCTATAGCCTTCATGTGAAAGCTATAGTTTGGCTTCATAGTAGGGCTGAGTACATTGGATACTTTTTCTTCCATCCTGGGATACTTTGCTAAGGAGAATATGTTCCAGCTCCGGGGATGGAGAATTCTAAAATATTTTATTTAATTCTTCAGTATGGGAAGATCTTTGGGACGATTGTAACAATACAACCACTAAGTCAGGAGAACACTCAAACATATTTGCATTTTGAAAGCTATTCTCTCAGAAAACTTTTTTGAGAGACTATTCATGGCCAACCACCCTGTCTGATTTTTGAGTAGAAGGAGAAGTAACAATCATAATAGCATTGGTTACAAGTTTTTTGAGGGTGATGGCTATTTTTAAAAATTTCAGAATAATATGAGGGTACAAATGATTAGATTACATTGTTTGCATTTCTAAGGTAAAGTTCAAGTCATAGTTGAGCCCTTCACCCAGGGGGTGTGTTGTGACTATGTTTCACTCATCCTTGAATAAACCAAATGCAAGCACTTAAAATATACTAATCATCAAGAAAAAGGAGGTAATGTTAATGCAGAATCCTTAAATAAAATGTCCTGGAGCTAGATTATTTTAGGGGTGAATTATTTGAAAATTTAAAAAAACAGGTACATAAATTATTTTCTACAATGTACAAAGGAATTATTCACATGGGGAGCATATTTTTGTTGTTTTCATGAGGAGGTGGCTCATCTTTTTAACTCCTTTCCTATGTTTCTGTGAGATTTATATTTATAAATACATTTATTAATAAATTTATTATTAAATTTATTTATATTAATAAATATATAAATTTATATATTAAGTATTTATTATATATAAATATTTATTACACTTATATATTTATATTTATATATTTATATATATTTATATATTTATTATAAATATATGAATATATATAAATTTATATATATTAAATATTTATTAAATATATATTAATAAATATATATAAATTTATTATTAAATTTATAAACAAATTTGTAACATTTTTGATGCATCATAATACTGATATTATACAACCCCCCCTATATTTCATTTTACTATCAATTTTATATAAATATCTTTAAATAAAATGGTAATAAACTGAATCAAAAGGACCACCCATTATTACTAAGAATTGTTTATTCTGGGAATTTGATGATAGCCTATTTATTTCAAGATGGAAGGAAATTGATCAATATAGTACATCATAATTCTAGGTAAAACAATAAGAGCAACAGGATAATGCTAGTAGAGAGCAAAGGCATTTAATAACATCCCATTTCAGATTTTAAAAAACTCAAGAAACTGAGAGTAGAATTCTTTTCAGTGCTAAAATTGAAGTATTTAAAAATAACATTATGATACTTAATAGTGAAATACTAGGCTCGTTGCCACCAAAATCAGGAACAAGATATTTTTATATAATTTTTTTCGGAAAATTCTGTGCCATACAATGGGACATCAAACAGAAATAAGAGACATAATTATTGTAAAAAAGGAGACAAACCATGATTATTTTTATATATTTATGTTCTAAAAAGCCTAAAAATATCAACTGTAAAACTCTTAGAACTAATCAATTCAATTCAGTATCCATATATGAGATAAATATGTAAACATTAATGTATTTTATCTATACATAGAACAAATAAAATTTTAGTAGATATAATAGAGAAAAATCCAACAATTGTGATAAAAATAGTAACAATTTTAAAGCATAAAGGAACTATTTTAGAAACTACACTGAATATTATAAAGAATAGTTGGATAATGACATAAAAATGTTCTTTATTCTTGAGTGAGAAGACTGACTCCCATGAAATTATTTACCAGGAAATTGTGCTCAGTTCTTTCTAAACCTTGTCAAGTAGGAGATGAGAGGTGGGACATGATCATAGACCAATCATCAGTCCCTTGTGGCAATACAATTGTCAGTGTATATATAACCTATGGATAATATAGCTCTATGACTCAGTTGTCAAAATGGGCAACTGTATTTAGGACTTAGAGGTTAGATTCAGGTGTGGCTTATAAAAGACAGTTTTTGAAATTATATAAAGTTCCAGTGTGACTTGTAGGGAGATATAAGACAGTTGCTAAGTTTCCACTTGGGAGTTCCCAGTCCTTGTCAGTATATCATCATGGGAAGGCAGATAACCACTGCTGTCACTCAAGAAAACTGGTAGAGAGTTGATATCCTTGGGTGGTTATGGCTGACTGTTCATGGGTGGATCACTTAGTTTGTTACACAGGATCCACATTCAAAAGAATCCTACAGTTGGTTTAATGCTTTGCTGTAACCATCGTGAAATTCTTAATAAATTTTGAATAAGGGGTCCCGAATTGTCATTTTGCACTGGGCCTTATAAGTTATGTAGCCTGTCCTTCATACTATAGTAAAACCTAACTTGTGTGAAATGTCAGAGTATTTGTCTTTGTGTGTCTTCAAACTCAGCTGCTGCAGGACAAATTCAATCTAATCTCAACAAAAGTTCTTCTTTTGGGACTTCTTTACTCCCTGCACCCACCCTAGAAAAACCACAGGTCCTCTATTGACACCCATCCTGTGTAAACGTCTAGCCTACAATTAGAAACAGAATCAAAAGACCCAGTCTATCCTCCAGGTGCTCACTCATGTTGGAGTGAGGTGTTAGAAAGACAAATGCATTCAGCACAAAGTAATATGTACTCTTGGAGCAGTAGAGGAACAATGCCCTATTTCTCATAAAGATGTAATATTTATTCTGGCCTTTGAGGAAGAAAGGCAGGAAACAGGTGGAAAATCTCAGGAGGCATGATCCCAGGCAAGGGAAAAGTCTGGGTAAAAGGGTAATAAAAAAACAGAGTACACTTCAAGAACAGTAAGGAGTTCATGTTGACTAGAACAGAGGGATGGGGTAAGAATAATAGGCAGAAGGTGTCACTGGTTAGGTAGGTTGGGGTTAGACTGTGAAGAGGTTTGCATAGTAGGTGAGAAATTTGGATTCTATCCAGTAGACAATGAGAAAGAGATGAGTTTTTCTTTTTTTATTATAAATATAAACAATTCAATCATACATTAAAGTTGAAAGGATGTTTACAGTGAATAGCTATATATTTACCATCTAGATTCCATCATTAACACTTTATCATACTTTAAAATAAATCACATAGTTATAAAAGATTTTCAGTAAGGAAGCAGGATCAATGCAAATGGTATGGAAGATGGACTGGAGGTAGGGAGATGGATGGAAAAGTGACAAATTAGCAGGGTTTTCCCATATTACACATAAAACAGGGTAAGAATTGCAAATAAATATTTTCTCTGGGCTCAAAAACCCTTTTTACAATATTTTTCAAGTCTTTGCATAATTTGCTTTATTACCTTCTGATATTTTTGCTTTCCAGAGAAAAATTCTGAGGCCAGTTCGAATTTATTTTTTTTCTTTTAAGATTACTACTTTTTCCCCCAGGATATTTTTAGGATTTTCTCTCTCAAATACATAATTAAAAAATTTCAGGTTTGTGCTTGTTTTTCTTAATTATTGCTGTCAAATATTTAAAAAAATAGTCAAATTTTATTTAGCTCCAGAAAGTTTTCCTCAGTTATGTCTTTTTTTTTCTATTCACAATTTTTGGAATTATCTATTTTGTTTTAGATTGTATCATACCTTTCTTATTTTCATTACATATTTAATTAATTAAAAATGTTTGCTCTTCTCCTTTGAGTTTCTAAGGAAATTCCACTTTCTCCTCCGTATGTGTGTTTTAATATTTAACAGTGCCAATTCTATTTCTGATCAGTATGAGAGTTTTGACCTGCTCCATTTCCAACCTGGATTGGTTCACCCCTCTTTAGGCAACATGGTGGCCCCCTGCTCCCAGGAGGTCACTATATATATATATATATATATAAATTTTTTTTTTTTTTTTTTTTTTTTTTTTTTTGTAGAGCCAGAGTCTCACTTTACCGCCCTCGGTGGAGGGCCGTGACGTCATAGGACTCACAGCAACCTCCAGCTCTTGGGCTTCCGTGATTCTCCTGCCTCAGCCTCCCGCCAGAATGTCTGGCTATTTTTTTGATTGCAGTTCGGGTGGGGCTGGGTTTGAACCCACCACCCTCGGTATATGGGGCTGGCGCCCTACTCACTGAGCCGCTGGTGCCCTACTCACTGAGCCACAGGCACTGCCCAGAGGTCACTGTATTGATGCCAAACTTGGTAAAGGACACCTAATAGACGTAGAACAATATAGGCCACAACTCCTAGATTCAGGCAATCCTCCTGTCTCCTTCTTTTTTTTTTTTTTTTTTTTTTTTTTAGTATATGTCAGATTTATTGATGTATAATTTATATACAGTAAAAATTAGCCTTTCAAAAAAAATTGTATGGTTTGATACTTTTTTTTTTTTTTTTTGGCTACACTCCTTCCATTTTTATTATTATTATTATTATTTTTTTTTTTATTGGTAAATCATAGCTGTGTACATTAGTGCAATTGCCTGTACCCATTCTAAGATGCACCATAGATGTGGCCCCAACCATTACCCTTCCTCCACCAAAACCTCTCCCCTCCCTCCCCCTTCCTTGGCCCTTTCCCCATAGTCTTGTGCCATAGTTGGGTTATAGCCTTCATGTGAAAGCTATAATTTAGCTTCATAGTAGGGCTGAGTACATTGGATACTTTTTCTTCCATTCCTGAGATACTCTGCTAAGAAGAATATGTTCCAGCTCTATCCATGTAAACATGAAGGAGGTAAAGTCTCCATCTTTCTTTAAGGCTGCATAATATTCCATGGTATATATGTACCACAATTTGCTAGTCCATTCGAGGGTTGATGGGCACTTGGGCTTCTTCCATGACTTAGCAATTATGAATTGGGCTGCAATAAACAGTCTGGTAAGGATGTCTTTGTTATATTGTGACTTTTGGTCTTCTGAGTATAAACCTAGTAAAAGAATTATAGGCTCGAAGGGCAGGTCTATTTTTAGATCTCCAAGTATTCTCCAAACATCCTTCCAGTAGGAATGTATTAGTGGGCAGTCCCACCAGCAGTGTAGAAGTGTGCCCTTTCCTCCACATCCACGCCAACATTTCTGGTTTTGGGATTTTGTTATGTGGGCTACTCTTACTGAGGTTAGGTGATATCTCAAAGTAGTTTTGATTTGCATTTCTCTGATGATTAAATATGATGAGCTTTTTTTCATGTGTTTGTAGATTTTGTGTCTATCTTCTTGAGAGAAGTTTCTCTTTAAGTCCCTTGCCCACCCTGAAATGGGGTCACGTGTTCTTTTCTTGCTAACAAAATTGAGTTCTCTGTGGATTCTGGTTATTAGACCTTTATCAGAGGCATAACCTGCAAATATTTTCTCCCATTCTGAGGGCTGTCTGCTTGCTTTACTCACTATGTTCTTGGCTGTGCAGAAGCTTTTTAGTTTGATCAGGTCCCA
>CAUYPK010029838.1:0-31205 GCA_963574355.1 Loris lydekkerianus
GTTATCCCACTCAAAATATACAAATAGTTACTTTTCCTAAGTAAAGTTTCCCAGTCATTAAATAGCACAGCACTTTTTTTTTTTTTTTTTTTTTTTTTTCTGGTTAAATCTTGGGTCCAAGATTTAACTTATATTATATATAATATATTATATTTAACATATAATTCTGATATGATAGACCTTGAACCTTGCCTTCTCTGTGATAATACTTTCTTTAAAGAAGTGGACTTTAGTGGTACAAGCACTGTAGAAAACATATAAAGTTAAGCATGTCTTTGTAACATGATGAAGCAGTTCCACCCCCACATATTCACCCAAGCCATGAAAATGCAGAACATGTGAATGACAATTAATAAGAGCCAAATATGATAGGCTATTATTCATAAAGGCTAAAAAATGTAAGACAAAGGGTTGATAACTTAATTGATGAAAAGATCACAAATTTTGGTTTATTTCCATAGTATGGCATATTACTCAATGACAAAATAGACAAAATAGATGAATCTGAAAAACATGCCAAGCAATTTAAGTCTAACACTAAAATCTATCTATGTACTGTATGATTCTATTTAACTGAAATTTTAGACAATCCAAATTATAGTAACAGCATGCCCATGATGGCCTTGGAACATGGGCGAGGATGGGTAGGAGGGTGTTAGTGCAAAGGGCTCCAGGAAACTGTTTAAGGAGAGAGATTGGTCGTCTGACTTGGTTGTGATAGTGTTTGCTTGGTAGTATGCAAAGCATTGAGTTGTACACTTAAAATTGGTAGATTTTATTATCCATAAATACTGCCTCTAAAACACAAAAAAGAAGAAATTAAATGATTTTGTCTTCGATGCCTGGTGTGAGTTCCCCAGACTGCAAGCTCTGTGGAAGAGCAGGGGATTTATTTCAAATCAAAAAGGAGGGATAAAAACATATACGTATACATGTGTATGTGTGTGTGTGTATGTATTCACACACACACACACAGTATTTCTTCAAATAGTTAAAAGTGTAATCAAATCTTCAAATCTCTAAAAACTTGGTAATCTGCAGCATTTTATATATTGTGGATGAAAACCTACAAAAAAAATCTGGTTCAGTTTCATATAAATATCACATAGACAATTTCTTTTTGATTTTATATATGATTTTATTTAAAATAACTTCTTTATGAATTAACTGCTCTTCATAGGATATTTAGAAAGGTAAATGTGGTTATTAGATTGAGAATAGTGAGATAAGGCAGCAGCCTATAAATCTCTATTGCTACAGTGAGTGATGGTCTATAATGAGCAACAGCATTTATTTATATTTAAATTGTACTGCTTTCATGTTATTCCACGTTGCAATTATTTATCCTAATACATTTTGGGATAATACAAGAAAATGCCAAGACAGCACTTTGCTGGAAGAGCGTTTGATCTCCCAGAGAACAAAACTGTTAGGTACTTCTTGAGATAAATGATTTATAATCACTCAAAGATGGCCTGAAGGCTTGACTTCACAATCCATTAGTCTTATAGGTGAATCGGATTTAGTCATAGACAGCTTGTCAGTGCTGTTGTTTTTCTCATATTTTCTGCATCTAAAATGGTAAAGTGGCTTCTCCCAACCCCCGCAAAGTTCTCTGGTGCCACATAAGGTTTTGTTAAAACAGTAGAACTACTTCGACTTTCCATGAATGAAACTATGATGCCTTTGTTTTTGCTTAGGATGCATTTACTTAAATTCATCCCAAAATGTATTGAGTAAAAGGAATTGAAACTTTTCATCAACGCTTTCTCCCTTTAATCATAATTACTCTGTTTCAGAAATTACACTGTCGTTAATTCCAAAATCATCGTGGTCACAATAAGGCCTGAACCCAAAACGGCTGATTCATTTCTGGAGATAGAACTGGCTCATTTGGCTAATGTAAGTACCATTCACCTGGCACTGAGTTGCTTGTAGGATTGCCTTTTAAAGAGTAATAATACCTATCATTGTTTTTTATAGATAAGACCAAAACACATCTTCTTGACTTTGTAGTCATAAAGAATAGAAACGGATTGCTGTTTTATTCTATGCTTTTGTTTGTGATAAAATTCCCTTTAATTCATCTAAGAAAATAGTTTATAAACTGCCTGTCAGTGCACATATCTTTACCAAGCCCTCTGCTAGGCACTGGGGAAGCCCAAATGAGTAAGAGTCTAACTCACTATGTGATAGGGAGGAAAGACTGAATTTAAGTTGCATGCAGCAGCGAAAGCTGTAACATAGGACAGGGGGGGAGTGACTAACTCAGGGGAAGGCATATCAGATGACATTTAAAGGACTAAGTCAAGGAACAGGAAAGTTTTCTTGTAAGTACCTGGGTGCTCCAGTATGACAAGAAAAGCTTCATATCTTACTGAATCCTATATGCAGATTTCAGATATCCATTTCTCCTTTGCACATTCACTTTAAATACTTAAATAATTGGTGGGTAAGAGCAAGAAAGGTAATTCCTATCATCTCCTTCCTTATTATACTTTTTTACTTCTGTATTAAAATAAGTCACTCTCATGCTTTACATGTACTTATATATTTTTTTCATTTTTTGCAAAGTTTCATGAAGTTCACTTGTACGTATCCAAAAAAATTAATAATAACCTGATGCAAAAAATGATTATGCCATTTTTTCAAGTTCATATAGTTGATGAATGACATAACACAATTTATGCTCACAACCTTTCCACTGCAAAACTTCTGTATTTTCTGCTATTGCTGAACTCCTGATTTCCCCCCAAGAAATCAACCTTCATTTTCTAGAAAAATTGTAGTCATCTTCCCGTGAACCACTTTTTACTATGAAGCCTCAGGCTTTCTGGATTATTTAATAAAAACTTCAAATCTTTCTACAATAACTTTCAAACATCATGGTTAATATTTAAACTGTTAGGTCTTTTCCAACTTCTGCCAAAATGTGACCATATTGGTTCTATCTAATCTCAAGAATGAGTTTTATTTCTATAATATCTACCTCCTCATACTTCAGTATAGCACCGATCTCCTCACCACACTGAAAACTGGAAGATACTTTCAATACCTGAACATTTGCTTTTGAATAAGGACTTGATTTATTCATATGTTCAAAGGTTTTAATGAAAGTTTTTATCTATTTGTTTGTTTTCATTACTTTATTGTCTGTACAGTTACAAACATTGGTGAAAAGTAGGAAAAGGCATTTCCCTGCACCATGTTACAGAATTATTGAAATAGCAAATCAGATTAGAATCTGTGCCCTGTCTCTTGTTCAGAAGACACTCTGTCAAACAACATTGATAAGATTTTTCTAAATAAAGATGAAATCGCTATTTAGAATTTAAACAACATGAGACAAGAGACCTTTTGAAGAGTTGAAAAAGAGAAACCTCAAAAATAATTTTGATTAAACAGTCTCACTGTTTTCATTAAATAAAACTATTTGACATGAACATTTTAAAGGTTGGAGTTCATCTTTTCTCTACGGGGATTATATTTTGTCAGCCAATTTAGAAAGGAGATTAAACAATGTGGAAAACAGAGCATAAGGTTGTCAAATTTTATTGAGGACCAGACAGTATTGGAATGGCAAAGAAAGTCAGCAAATAGGAATGATGATATGATTGCCACAAGTCACACAGAATTAATTCTGTGCCTTGTAATATTTTGAGTAAGTGAAATAACCAGATTCCTAAAAGAATACGATATACACACATACACATTCTCCACTATAGAGACAAATCTGTTAGGAAAATGGGGTGTGGAGGGGAGAAGAAGAAGAGGGATTTAGTCTTGGAGGGAGAAAGGCCAAAGCACTCTTACTGTGACTCCCCTGCTTGTGTGCCCATCTCTGTGTGTCCTCGGGGGACACCCCAGTTCTACCTACACAGCTGAGTATCACTAGACTCCATCTACTTAAAATACCCACCTCACTGTTCTCTGCACTATATATTTATATTTACTATAGCTCTCTGTACTATAAGAAAGCATTCTGTACCACCATTTTGAATTTCATGTATTTTAGCATCCAAATTAGATTTTTAGACTTTGTTATTCACTAAGGGAAGAGATTTATAATTGATTTATCGAATATCATCATATTTATTATAAGTCTTATAAAGAAATGTCCTACATATCAGTCTCTATGTATATAGATCTTATATAATGATCTTAGCTAAAATGCGAATAAAAGATCTATCTTAAATAGGGAAACTCAAGCCATTAAAACAAGCTAAAACTTCATACATACACTTACTATTCAAAACAGCACACGGACTTTATGAACACCTTGTGTAGGTAGAGACACACATTTGGTCCTCAGGGTCTTCAAACATCTGCAGATCACAAATATTGGGGGAAAAAACTCAGTAAAAAGTAACTATAAAAATTAAATATAATACAATATAAAAATACAGTATAAAAACTAGTTACATAACATTTACTTTGTGTTAGGTGTTGTAAGTAATTTAAAGATGATGTAAAGTCTACAGTTGAATGTGCATAGGTTATATGCAAATCTATATGAGATACTTGAGCATCTGTGGATTTGGTATCTATAGTGGTTCTGGAAACAATCCCTGTTAATAACAAGGGACAACGTGTGTTTGTATCATCAGACTATCTGTCTGTCTATCTGTCTATCTATCTGTCTATCTCAGAGTTATCCATATGCATAAATATCTATATACCCATTGTTACTGCCTTTCAAATTGAGCCATTTGAGGTATGACATACTTAATATCAAATCTGTTTTCACTCATTTTCTAATATCAAAAGTACCTGCTGCACATTCCTGAGCTCAGGAAGAATAACTTGAAAATCGCATCTGTTTCATAATACCATGTGAACAAAAAGGAAGAGTGGGAATTAATAGTAATAGTGAGCCTGGGGAAAAGCCTATTAACATTTTCTGAAAGAAACATGTTCTTTTAAAAGGCATTTTAACAAATAGCATTTACATTATGTTAAGTATAATAAGGCCCTTGGGAATAGTAGGAATAGGTAATGAAATATGGAACCTAGCCATTGTAAATGGTATTTAGCAAAGTAGTTTAACTAGCTCGTAAGTCATTAATTAGTACAATACTATTCCTAATCCAGTTATTGAGTCTTATGGCTTCATTGTCACACTCTGTAGAGTTGGCATTTGCTTTTAAGAAATACTAAATTTATATTTTCCAAGGAAGTAATTTTATATTTTATATTTCTTAAGGTTTCTTCTGAGTTACAATTATATTTATCAGTTGTTAGATTCTGTAATACATAAGGAAAGTTAATGATTTTATTGAGTCTAATTCCCAAGACCTAAATGAGTACAGTAGACTAGATCTCCGTGTACACAAACATGTACACACACACACTATTAGGATCTTTTGAGTCTGACAGTTGTGGGTCTTCTGGGACTTTCTGAGGTGAACAGCATCACAGTTTTTAAAGATGAGTTAGAAGACTTAAACCATGCCCTTAGCTATCTCATGTTCTATCAGCTTTACAATTCCAATGAAAACAAGCAGACCATCCTGGCTTACAGTGTGATCTTACCTTTTTAACAAATCTCTTCCTCTGCGCAGCAGTTTTATGGTCTAGGTAAGGTGGTCCTGATGTCTTTCAGGGTCGAGAGACACCTCTCAGGTTTGTCTGTACTTTTCAAATTGGTCATATGCAAAACAGAAATCATGGGAATTGGTTTTGCAGGGTTTTTTTTCTTTTCCATATTTGCTGGCATACTAACAGGATCAAGCTGACAAATTAAGAGATTTGTTTTATGTGTATAAACTAATTTTAAACTAAAATTAATCATGAGCCAAGGCCTTTGTAGATCATAGTGGAAAACACGGAGGACAATGGTAATAAAAGTGCTTTTTACCCTTAGATAAGTATGAGAAACAATATAAGGAATTCCAACATTACCCAGTGGGTATTTTCATGAATATAAAGTCTAGTAACCTAAGGAACTGAAAATCAGTTGGCAAAGCTTTAAAAAGTTCAGTCTGTGCATCTATAATTTTTACAAAGAGGGGTTTTGTATACTTTTGTTTTGTAAATTACTTTTCTACCTGACCTTTCATCTGTTTGGAAAAGATTTCTGATGTTTTGTCTGCTTAAAGCTCTTGGTAATTTTTATGGAGAGTCTTGAAATGCTAACTAGACACGAAGATTGATGGCTCTGCCAACAGCTGAAATTGAGATAGAAATTTTTCTCTAGCTACATTTTTTTTTGTTATATCCTAAATTCCTAAACTTGAGTGAGCATCCTTCTCACATTTCAAAATTCGGTTTATTTTTATTCCTAATGCATAATTGATATTCTTCAAAAAGATTTTAGAATGGTTGTGCTGTTGTTGGTGCAAAGGTCCACAAACTTTTTAAGAGTCAGATAGTAAATATTTCAGGCATAAGAGCCATAATGGTTTTGTCACATCCACTCAAATATGCTGCTTTGGTGTGAAGGCAGCCACAGACAATATATCAACAAGTCAGAGTGGCTGTTTTCCAACAATATGTAATTTACAAAACTAGAGGACAGTTCTGATTTGGCTCATGGGCTACAGTTTGTCAACATTGTGTTGTAGGAGGAATAATGGCCACCCCAAAATGTCCACATCCTAACACCTTATGCATATGATACACGTCAAAAGGGACTTTTGTGTGATTACACGTCAAAAGAGACTTGTTTGTTGTTCATCAAAGGAACTTCTGTAAGATGTGATTGATGAAGGGTCAGAGTGTTAAAATGGGGAAATTATCCTAGATTATCTGAGAAGGTCCAGTTTAGTTACATGAGACATTAAAAGTAGAGAACCTTTCTCAGCTCTGCTCAGGGAAATGCAAAGTCAAAATGCCGCAGCTGGCTTTGAAGAGGAAGGAAGTGGTTTGCAAGTGAAAAGAGGTGGCAGCCTCAACTGCTGAGACAGTTCTGGATCGCCAGCTGAGAAGGGAGGGGGACTCTCACTCACATAAATACAAGAGTCTCTAGGGACATTCATCCTCTGATTCTCTAGAGAAGACTACAGTCTTGTCAACACTTGGATTTCAGCCTTGTTAAATTCATAACCTGAGACTCAGCTGAGCTCATCGGTCAGCCCTTCTGACCCGTGGACCCTGAATAATAAATTCATGTTATTTATGCTGCTGTGCTTGTGGTTATATTAGAGAAAGAAAGAGAGGGTAAGCTCAGAAAAATCCAGGTCATTTTTTTAAGGTAGTATCTTGTCATCTGAAATTTAGAAAATTAAAGAGAGGCAGCGTGGTATCCGTCAAACAGTATTCTCCCATCCATACTCATGAGATCAGTGTCCAATTCACAGGACAACGTGACAGAATTATCCTGGAACATCCGACTCAGAGTGCTGCAAATGTCCAAATAGTTGTGATGAAGTTGCTGCCTTCCTCACATCCTTAGTGACTTTCTCTGTTTGTTGCTTTGCCTCCAAACACGAGAGATTACTTTTATTTCGCCAGAGCCATGAAAACTATGTGAAAGTTCTGAGGTTTCCAGATTAGTAGTTTACTCTTGCATATGAGCACTGGGCCTCAAGGGTTTGAATAAAAACAGGGTAGGGCAACCGTGTTAGGTTTTTTGTTTTTTTTTTTTTTTTTTTAATTATTATGGGTATATAATAGTTATACATATTGACAGGGTACATATGATATTTTGATGTATGTTTACAATGTGAAATGATTAAATCATTGTAAGTAACATATCTATTAGTTCACAAAGCCAGAGTTAGACAGAAAGAATAAACTATTTCAAAGAATGGAGACTATAAGAAATAATAATAGCTTACATATTTGGAAATTGCCAAGAAAAACAGACATGTTTTCGCCATGTTATTTCTGTTGTGTGTGTCTTTAGCAGTGATTCTCCAAATTTGATGTGGATTAAAATTATGGGTTATGAATAGTGTGGTTATTACAATGCAGATTTCTAGGTTCAGTGCCAATCTCAAAATTCCCAGAGCCAAGGAATCTGCATTTTTAATAAGCATCCCAGTTGATTTTGGAATAGTTCAAGGAAAACACACTCAAAACATTTTTAAGATAGCAAGAGTATGATTAAGATAGCACGTGCAATTTAATCCCCCCCCCCAAAAAAAAAGTAGAGATCCCTACTCACTATTTATTTACTGCAACTTTATAGATATTCAACTTCTTTCAGATCTTTGCTCTCGTTTGGTCTTAACTGATGAAGCCTTTTCAATACAAAGTTGTAATCTGCTGTAATCCCTCAGTCTTTCCTACTCCCTCTGATTTACTTTTCATGATTAGAACATGTTACTAACTAACATTAGATAATGTATTTACTTCTTGATATTCTTTTGTCCTGTCTTCTCTCTGCCTCCCGCACTGTAGGGAAGTGAATGAGAGAGTGAATTTGTTTTGTTCAACCTTGTATCACCGTGGTCCAAGGGTACCTGGGATGCAATAATAGGTGTTCACTAAATCATTTTGACATGAAGGAATAAATGAAAGAATGGACTTGCTTGGATCATTACTCTTTTTTTTTTTTTTTTTTTTTTTTTAACCTTCTATGCTTTGGGAGAGCAATTCAACATAGTGAATATTCCATTAAAAAAAAAAAGAACTTGGGAGAGAGATTTGAAAGAATAAAATGAATTCACTTGGAATATCATTCTAGAATCTTTGAGAACCAGGGCTACAAAGGATATCTGAATGCCCTGTTTTAGAAATAAGAAAGCAAAAGTTATGTAATCCAAGGAAAAAGTGAGAACTACCTGCACAAATACATTAACAACTCCGGGATACAGTCTACATGAGGCCTTACAATTAAGTTCGCGAACTGATCCTAGAAAAAGTGCTACTACTTACCTCGTTGCTGAGTATCACCACATTTACCTTCAAAGTACCAAAGTGCTCCCCTAGGAAAGCTGTGTAAGGATACCAGTGTCTAATCCCCCCTTCAGAGCAATTTTGGAACTCTTTTTCTGGAATGATCATCAGAGCTGTTGTCCTACAAAGTCAAACAATTAACTTCATGAACTCGTTCTGGAGAAAGTGCTTTGAAGGATAGAGCAGGTGCTAGCACTTGTGCATAATTTCCCAAGAGAGGTGCTTTAAGATGACCGCAGTTATATTTAGGAATGGGGGACACAGCACTTTTCCTAGGATGAGTTCATAAACTTAATTATCTGACCTCATATTGATTTGGTTGATGTTTAAACAGAGAAGTAAAAGAAAATAGCAAAAACAATTAAAAGCAGTGTGTATAATACCTATTCTAATTAGAAAATGTGGGTTATGGTACATTTTTAAAATACTTAAAATGTACAAGTATAAATATTTTTAACATGAGTTCACCTATGCTATTCGGAATGTAGCCCAACGAGGCAGGTTTTTGCCAAAAAATATGTTTGTTGAGAATTAGCATATCTTTTTCAAAAGTTTTTGAATACATGCAGGTTTAGTATTTAATATGCCAATTACATCTTGGTTAAATTTGTCTTCTTTAACCGATTTGACTTGTTTACCTGGCAATGTTTGTATCTTAGTGTGATGCATTGCTGGAATCTATTCCTATGGATAAGTTTACAGCTCGCTTATTTTACTATATTCTCTATTGAGCTAACCATTTCCTGCTATTGATTTTCTGTAAATTCCTCATAACAGTTCTTGTAACAAAAGCCCTTTGAAAAAAGTACGTGAAAATTACAACAAATGTCTTACAAGTAGTTTCTCAGCAGAACCGTTTAGAATTGTTTTAATGTTCAGAATCCATTTACCATTGGTTTTTGCTTTTTTCACCATTTTAATAGTCTCATCCATCCTACATCTTACCTAATCCTGCTTCTTAAGTCGCTAGCCTACCCAGGTACTAAGATGCTTCTAATTCGTTTTGCTGATTTTTCTAAACTTCAAATGTTTAAACTGTTGACCCTAGCTCACAAAACTACACATTGGTAACTATACCAGAATAAATGTTGACAAAACAGGTGTCTGTTTATCACGTAAACCCCGGCATGCTTAGTGCGACGGAGACGCGGGACTGAATGGTGCCTTTTGCAACCTACAGTAATGCCACACAGGTGGCGATCAGACGCTCCTAAGGACAGGAGGGCCAAGAAGCCCGCGATTAGGGCCTGAGAAGTTAAGGAGCCAAGGAGGTGGAGGACAAAACTCAATAGTGACAAAGGCAAAGAATAAGAATAGAAGAAATATTCTTCATGTTTACACTTTGAAAGTATAAATGAGTTTTTTTAGAGTGGTAAAAAAAAGAAAGGAATATCCAAACAATTAATTTTATATTTCTTTTCTGGTATTATTTTCTTATGTTGTGACCTCTTGTGAGCAATATTAACTAGGAAATGTAAAGTCTATCATCCGCATCTTGTATGATTTATACAGAGATTTAACTTAGTGTAAATTATATGCTACTAAAACCGGTGATCTGGATGTAACAGGTCTGTTATCATTCAGGCCCCTCAGCTACCCTCAATTCATCCCCTACTCTCCAATGGGACGTTCCAAGCTTAATAGCTTAATTTGTTATTTATAAAGTTCTCTGAACTCCTTGCAACAAAACCCTGGATAAACGTAGCCTAATTGTACAATAACATTTTATGTGTGCCGAGCATTTGTCAGAGAGTCACAAGTCATATGCAAAATCCAGGTAAAACCAGATAGTGTCTCATGAGGTAGAGGAAGAAACCAATTGGCAGCACTCTTCCCCTTTTCGTCCTTTGAACTTGGAGATTTATACCTTCTATAATCACTAAATAAGGACTCACTTCTTCCTTAAACCTAATTGTAATGAGCACAGATTATGCCCTACGTTTCCCCATCTGTCAGTGACTCAGCACTATGACCAGTGGTATTTATATAAGCATTTCTCTTGTGTTGTTATAGAAGCTTTCCCTGGGTTTATTCCTCATCTGCTTGTATAGGACCTTGACATTTTTTTCAGCATGACAGCGTTTTTTTATGTTCTCAGGGCATAATGTAGGGATATAAGTATCAGATAAGAAATAAGATCCCTTGGATAGGTAGTCCTTGACAGATTTCAGACAATAGTTTTGGTGCTGCAACATTGGAGTTAGCCAAATGTTCCAATTTAAATGAATAATAAATAAGGTTGGGGCAGATTTCACAAATTTTAGAGTAGTGAGTTTAAATTTTATTTCTAGAAAAATTCTAGAACAAACCCAGAAAACAGCATTTAGAAAGGTACACCTCACAAAGAGCCTCCGTAGACTTTCCAAGATAGTGCTTTGTCCGATAACACTCTGGCGATTACTTAAAGCCAAGACTGAGCCTGAGGACCGGGTTATACCTCGCTGGCACTGACTAACTATATCTACCTGTGCAAGGTTGCCAGTGACCTGTTTCAGGATGGTATTTTTTAAAATCCATTTGCCTGTTCATTTTTTTTTTTTTTTTTAATCAATGACTTGATTGGATGAGGATACAGGTAATCACGTTTTCGTTTTTGTTTTTCTTAATGATGCAAAGCTTGGAAGCAATAATGAATATGTGGGTTGCCCAAATCAGCGTTTAAAAAGTCTAAAGAGACTGCAGTGTGTGAGTAATACCTGTTGAGCTCAAAAAGAGTCTACCAAAATATCTGATACAATCTTAATATTTTAGTTTAGTTTTCATTACCAGGGATATGACTCCTAAATTGAAGAGGTAATAGTCCCACTTTGCTCTGCACAGGTGGGACAGAAGTGGATGATTTCCCTAAATTTATTTAAAAGGGTGTGCTACAGGAAATGAGCAGCAAGGAACAAGGACAATAGACGACTTAAAACACACAGAATATGTTTAATATATAAGGGGAGGACTCTTCAGGGGTAGGACAGAATCTGTAGTTACTCATCTCTAAAGATATTGTGTAGAGGAAAAATTATTAAGTTGGTTTCCAAAGGGCAAGATAAGGGCCAAAGAAAGCATACAGGCAGATGTGAAGAGAAAACTTTGCAACAAGTAGAACTCTTCAAGGCAGAAAATATTTGAAATAATCCAGTAAAAACTTATTGTTTCTCCTTAAGGTCATGATGGATACTCAGTATATAATTATGGAGCTGAATTTAAAATCAACATTTTTACTTGAAGTTTTGTTAGACATGATCCTATACAAATATTATTTATTAGTTAATATTGCAGGTCAACAAAGTCTTTGAAAATTGATACGTTTTGTCTCTAGACACCAGTTAAAGGCTAAAAAGTAGATGGTAGTAGTGATTGTACATGTGCATAATATAGGATGGTTCCCTGTGACTTAAATATTGTGAATGCTTTGGTTTTCTTAAAGAAAGTAACTTGGCAATTAATATTTTTGAGTTATAAATATGTAATTGAAATTATCAAATAATGGACTTATGGTATATGACAGCTTCACTTATAATTTTCAACACAACTAAATGTAGGTTACAATATTTGGTATACATGTACTGTTTTCATAGACTTTTATAAAATTGATTACAAAATCTATGAGAAAGGAACAGGTTTCTTATAAAATATTGAGGTGGAATCTTTAAAGTGTCTCGCTGCACGGTAAGAAATCTGCTGTTCTGTTTCTATTTCACATAGTCCTTCAGTCTTCTGTATATGGGCTCAAGATATATTTATTGTTTCTCTGCTTATTTTTTAGGGTACTTTGAATCCCTACTGTGTGTTGTGGGATGACTCAAAAACGTAAGTGACAGATGTTTCCTTACATTGCTTAGGACTAAATATTCAAACCACATTAAGATATTTCAGCAGCCTGCCAATTAGGAGTATCATTCAGCGGGGCTTTAGATTCAGAGAGAAAATGTTCTCGGTTTTTAATCTCTAGACAGCGTGATCAATGTGTTTCTGTGTGATGACACCATCAGGTTACATCTGAAGACAGGATTGCATTACCTAATGTGGAAGGCGCATGGCGATGCCAATTCCACAAGGGTTGTTTTAAAAGCGCTGATATTGTACCATTTGTAGAGGCTCAACCACCTTTCCAACATCTCGCCCTAGTAATTCAGCTTAGCACTGCAGAATAGAATCGCAGCGTCTTTGGTCATTTAGCTAATACATTACTTGCACGACCTTGAATCTATTATCAGGGTAATGCAGTATTTATTTGGTCCTTCTAAGTTGTTTCTTATAAAAACATTGAGTGACATTTAATTTTTATTCATATGCTTGATGAATTCATGCAGACAAAAGAAAATAATTATGCTAAATAAGGATGATTCATCTTGCCCATATTTTTTGTTTGTACAAATAATTACAGCATATCTGGTCAAAATCATCTTTATTTCATTACCAATTCTATGAGATTTTAATGCCTCAAAGAGTAGAAAAATCCATCGTGAAATCTTAGTCAAACTCTGCTACTTTAACTATGTAAGTAGTTTACAGCTACTTTTTTGTTTTGTTTTCATGGAGGGAGATAAATATCAATCAACTCCAAAAGCTACTGCCATCATCTGTGCTGTTGGGTGGACGCCACGTGGTTGGATTCTGCGTATGCCGAGAATCTCCCAGCGTTCTTCACCCCAGCTGTGCTTTACATCTGAGGTTTTATGAGGTTACCTGCTTCTCACCAGAAAATCTAGAAGAGGGAAATTTTTAGAATCTGTAGGAAAGGATCCAACCCCCTGGTGATTTGTGCAGTCCTAGGGTGCTGATGCAATTAAGTGAATATTGCAATTAATACTATTAAACATTATTTTTGCTGTAGTGTCTGTTCGTCAAGGACTCCTCTGCTTCTAGGTCCCTTGGTACCATACACAGAATTCCAACTTGCCCTGGTGACAGCAGGAGCTGGATGGCCTTATCAATTGTCATACTCTTTGAAACCCCATAGAGAAATCCATGCCAGTAAAGTTTTTACATGTTTTCCTCTCTCTACCAGTGGCCAGAGAAGACTTTCGTGGTGTATGTGGCACATTCCAGAGGGTTGCTTAGTCCGTTGTGTAGCCAAGGGAAGAATACAATGTTATAGAAGTTTAATTCAATGTTTTCTGCTCAAGAAAAATGTGCTACCTTAAGCTCCTGATTATAGCAACTTACATATCTCTGTGAATAACAGCAAACCTTGATTTAGTTTTATTATCTTTTTACTGGTAGACTGTACTTCTGTGTTGATCTAAATAGAGAAAAGTGTTAGTTTAGTTATTCCAAAAGCCCCTTAGGACTATGAAAGGGACTCTCCAAAAAAGAAACACTCTCCTATTTTGTGCCTCCTGTTCACTTCCTTCCACAGAAAGTGTAAAGTGTCAAGTTTAATTTAAAGTCTAATTTATAAATCTGTTGGTGTCTGAGGTCGGCGTTCACCTTAGGAATCAATTGCACACTCCTTTCCCTAACGCCTGCTGATAACACGACTCTTACCCATCGTGGGGAACCTGTCTCACCTTTACTAAATGCAACTTTCAAGTTGTCCTTGAAGAAGAATATCTGGGGAGAGAAGAAGGGTTTAGTTGCCTTTTAAAGAAGATAATCTCAAGACATCAGTGTAGCTAATATTTCTTGGATGTATCAGAAAAGTGATCAAAAAGCTTCCACTGCAACAAAACTTACATCCCATCACACTTTTAGATTGTTTCATCCTTAAAATTGCTTTTCTGGATGAGATTTAAATAATAAAGTTTAAAACAACTTTACTTCCTTTCTTCACATCTGTTGTTCCATTTTCTTCATGTCCGTATATACAATAGTTTTACCAATCCAATGATTTTAGCTTTGAGACAGGCCCTTTAACTATAATCAATAGTGAAGATAGTGCTATTTCTTTTTATGTAGAAAGGGGCAGACTTAAATCATATTTTCAAGTGTTAAAGTTAATATTAGAAGTTGTGTTTTAACTGTGGTTTATCAAGTAGGTCCTTCATAAAAATTATTTTAAATTAGTCGTTAATTACAAAAGTAATGAATGAGGATTTTGTAAAACGTGTAAGACTTTAAAACATAGCTGTTAGGTTAAAGGCTGATCCATCATTACTATTGAGGGTTTCTACACCCACTTATACACCCAAAGCTACCCTTGTTCAGATTTTCCTGTGCATACTTTTAGATATCTAAATGTGTATGCAGTAGTAGATATTAATACTAATACATAAATGTTATCACACTGTAGTATGTAACACTTAGCAACCTCAATTTCATAATCAATATAGGTCTTGGAAATTTTTATATCCTATCACTTATATTTCACTCCTGTACCTGCTGCACTGTATAGGTACGTCATAATTGATCGAGTATTCTCTGTATGGATGGCTATTGACATGATTTTTAATTTATTTTAGTCTGTAAACTGTGCTTCTGTGTACCTTCTTATATATTCTTTTTTGAGCACGTCCTTGACCGCCTAATCCAAAGTGTCCCTCCGTGTGCTCTATGTCATCCGATTTTATCTCATTTGCAGCATGCATTACTTGTTTTCTTATTAATTTTCATTCACTGCGAGACACTATATCTTTCCTACCTGCACTCTTGACCCCTGGTATATTCTCTTGATTCATAGTACACATTTAACCAATATT
This sequence comes from Loris lydekkerianus, assembly GCA_963574355.1. Taxonomy (NCBI): domain Eukaryota; kingdom Metazoa; phylum Chordata; class Mammalia; order Primates; family Lorisidae; genus Loris; species Loris lydekkerianus. The sequence goes on from CAUYPK010029838.1 coordinate 15,474, forward strand.
TGTGGGCTAATTTTGTACAAGGGTAAATGTTTTCGTGTTGCTTAGATGCCCTTTAGTTTAAGATTTACTCCCATCTCTGTTTCTTTGTATCAGTTCATAAACACAGTTGAGAATATTTCAATTCATTACAGTACTAAGATACATTATAGTGAACTAGTTTCATTTTTTTAACAAATGCATTTTATTTTGCTCCCATTAAACACAGCAGTTTTAGACAATGTTAAACCATAGTTTGATCTTGCTTTAGCTTTAGCTCACTAATTAACAGGTTACCCAAAAATGCTTCATCACAGGTGACCCATGAAATAAATCCAAAGTAGTTTGCTTACCTCACAAAGAGGATTATTTCAGACAGGAAAAATATTTCTTTATTTATTTATTTTTTTTTTCTTAAATCATAGCTGTGTACATTAATGCAATATGGGGTAAAATGTGCTGGTTTTATATACAATTTGAAATACTTTCATCAAACTGGTTAACATAGCCTTCACTGCATTTTCTTAGTTATTGTATTAACATATTTATATTCTACCCTTAGTAGATTTAACATGTATCCTCGTAAAATGCACCGTAGCTCTGTTCCCACCAATTACCCTCTCTCCACCCATCCTCCCCCATTCCCTCCCCTCCCTCTCCTCTTTCCCCTTCTTCTTGGGCTATAGTTGGGTTATAGCTTGGTTTCATACTAGGGCTGAGTACATTGGATATGTTTTCTTCCATTCTTCTTCCATTCTTGAAATACTTTGCTAAGAAGAATATGTTCCAGCTCCACCCATGTAAACATGAAGGAGGTAAAGCCTCCATCTTTCTTCAAGGCTGCATAATATTCCATGGTGTACATATACCACAATTTATTAATCCATTCATAGGTTGATGGGCACTTAGGCTTCTTCCATGACTTAGCAATTATGAATTGGGCTGCAATAAACATTCTTGTGCAAATATCTTTGTCATAAAGTGATTTTTGGCCCTCTGGTTATATACCTAATAGAGGAATTGAAGGATCGAATGGAGGGTCTATTTTTAGATCCCTAAGTGATCTCCAAACATCTTTCCAAAGGGAACATATTAGTATGCATTCCCACCAGCAGTGCAGAAATGTTCCCTTTTCTCCACATCCACACTAACATCTCTGGTTTGGAGATTTTTTGATGTGGGATAATCTTACTAGAGTTAGATGATATGTCCAAGTAGTTTTGATTTGCATTTTTCTGATGATTAAGGATGATGAGCTTTTTTTCATATGTCTGTAGGCTGTGCACGTGTCTTCTTCAGAGAAATTTCTCTTTAAGCCCCTTGCCCACTCTCAGATGGGATCACTTGTTCTTTTCTTGCTTATATGTTTGAGTTCTCTGTAGATTCTGGTTATTAAACCTTTGTCAGAGACATAACCTGCAAATATCCTCTCCCATTCTGAGGGCTGTCTGCTTGCTTTACTTACCGTATTCTTGGCTGTGCAGAAGGTTTTTAGTTTGATCAGGTCCCAGTAGAGTATTTTTGATGCTGCTTCAATTGCCTCAGGGATCCTCCTCATAAAATATTCACCTAGGCCGATTTCTTCAAGTGTTTTCCCTGCACTCTCTTCTAGTATTTTTATAGTTTCCTGTCTTAAGTTTAAATCTTTAATCCAGTGAGAGTCTATCTTAGTTAATGGTGAAAGGTGTGGGTCCAGTTTCACTCTTCTACAGGTCGCCAACCAGTTCACCCAGCACTATTTGTTAAACAGGGAATCTTTTCCCCACTGAATGTTTTTAATTGGCTTGTCAAAGATCAAATAACGGTAAGTAGCTGGGTTCATCTCTTGGTTCTCAAAAATATTTCTTTTTAAATGCTTTCTTCTAAAGTGGCTTACAAAGTTAGCGTTAGAGTGATTGATAATTTGCACATTCTTTGAGCTACTCTAAATTTGGAGTTAGAGTATTAGCTCCCTGGTGGTGACTGCATTCCCTGGAAAGCCTGTAATCCTTCCTTTACATTAAACTGTGCTTCTTATGTATGGATCTTGCAGCCATCTGATCATCCATCTGATGCTTCGGTCTATAAAGGATCACATTTGCTTTCCGAAAATATTTCTGACTTTAATTGTAGCTTCTTAACCATGGCTTAACTATTGTTAAACAGTCTTATCAATCCACTTATAATTTATTTGCCTACCTTGTAGTTGAAAACAAAACCTTATAAGGACTGGACTTCCCCATTTTGTACATTTCAAATTGATTTATTGGAGTTGGGAGCAGCAATAGTCACATCCTGACTAAGACTGACACTAACTTGTTTTTATCTCAAAGCTGGGTAATTGAGTTTGAAGTAATTCCTCCCTTTTGCTTCCATCATCCGTACTTCTTCATAACCTGAAATCTTTCTCTCCTTTTGTCACTCATATTAGAAGTCACCACTTCGTGTACCTCACCGCGTCACTTCCAGCAAATGTAAGACTAACACCCCGGCACATCCCCTTATTTCAGAGCAGTTATCATTTTCTTTGCTGTCTGCATGATTGGCGCACTGATACATTAGGAAGACCACAAAATTATATGCCCTAATACAAATCTATTACCTCTTAAATATCCAACACAATTACACAAAACATTGCTATTTTTGAAAACCCAGTCTTTCCCCTCAAAAGAATAATGAAATGATACAGTTCTTTTATAAAGCTCTGTTCAAACTGGGTAGACTGGGGGAAACCTAATATGAACAGAAAACCTTTTTTTTTCCAACGATAATAAATGAGCAAAAGAAAAAAGCAAAGAAAAGGTATTGTTGGAGATTTACTTTACTTAACAGTTAATAAGGAAGATATAGAACAAGAAAAGCTAATCATGTAAAACAGTAATACTGCGTATTATGGTCTTACTATTTGGGAAGAAATATGGAAGCATCTGTTACAGACTTGCAGTTACCTAACTGGAACCTTTTCTTGAGCAGCAATAAAAAAAGAAAGCCTGTATTCAGGATATTCAACATACTAGTTGTTGCCAGATTTTGGGGACTGTAAATGCTTATAACCAAGATTCCAGTAGACAAACTATTTCCAGAATTTCTTAACTAGAAACAGAATTTAAAAACTAACTTCAAGAAGTTTTGTTACTTTTGTAGCATAAATTGGGCTATTTAAACATGTTAAAATATAACTGAATACATCTTTGCAGTAAGTACTTTGGAAAGCACTTGATTACGTGACAAACATAAGATATTCAGTCTTCTAAATTAGCATTTTTATATGCACCTCCTAATAGGTCCAATATGTGGTAGATGCCAATATGGTTAATTTTGCTGAATAGTTCCTAAGGTCATGTATATTTTGTTGTTATTAGGGTGGTTAAAAAAGTAACTATTTTTGACTGACATTTGATATAATTTTGCTTCAGTGGTTGTATTCAGACCCATTATGGAGGTTAACTCCGGAAACAGCTAAGTTACATTTTTTGTTGATTGCATGAAAGATGTCAGGATTCCTTAGAATTTCCCATTATCCTTTCATGTCCAATCATAAATTCTCTAATAATATAAAACTATGTTATCTGTATAGAGTTGAAACACATTCTTCTTAGTAAGCAAATATCCAATGTACTTAATACTAATCTGAAGCCGGCAGACAATCTAGTATATGTCCACATAAGAGAAAAAGTCAATTCAATTCAAGTTGGGGAGAGGGGAGGAAGGGAGACTGGTGTGCGCCCACAGGGTAAAGGGAAAATGGCACAGCTTTTGACTGTGGACACATCTGCAGGAGGACTCTAGCTAACAAATGCAAATGTTACGACTTAGTTGTTTAAATCCTAACATTAACCTGAAATAAGTATGTGTATATATGTACATAAAACTATATTATGTTTTGCGTCCCTTGATTAAATTCACCCTGACAGAAGTGAAAATGCCTGAACTTTACATTATCAAAACATACTCCTTGTAAATGAAAGTAAAACTTAACCATCTCCAAAAAGTGAAATATTATGTTACAGTAAAATATAGTAATGGTCAACTTTAGAGCATTTAGCTGTATATTTTAAGATTTTTTTTTGTTGTTGTTGTTGCCAAAATGTTTCTGTAAGCAAAGCAACCATGTTATTTTAAAAGCACTACAGAAAGAGATAGGAAAATATTAATTTCTTTAAAAATACATAATTAAAGATTCACTAGTAGAAAACTAAATGAAACGTTTACATTTTGCTTTTCTGCCTTATACTATATATTACATTTTGAGGCTTTGAGATATCCACAATTGTGTGTTTTTTCATGAAGCCATTATAATTCAAAATGCCCTTATATTAGCTTCAGAGAATTTTTTAGTTTTCATCCATTGAAATTTTTATTTCTTTTTAGAATTTTTTAAGGTACATCATAGATTTTATGGCATTGAATCATAAGGGCCTGGTCTTCTGAAGATGTATTATTGAATTTTCTAGTGTATAAATGATCTCTTTTTAACTGATAAAGTTTACCTAAGTGCCTCTAATGTTATTAACAACCCATTATATCCTTTAGTGTGGCTATAAAGTTGAAGAAGTGTTGCATTATAACCTCAACATGAATTCTGAGGGCTAACTCTGGGAGTAAAAAGGAGCCACATATTTTATATTGTAACCCTGGCTTTGACTCTCAAGGGTACGGTTTGGCGTACTACAGCCTATGGCACAAATATGGACTGCCATCTATTTTTATAAATAAAGTTTTATCAGACACAATCATGCCTATTTATTGCTCATGGCTGTTTTTATATTACAAATGCAGAGTTGAGTCACAACAGAAACCATAGCGCTCACAAATTCAAAAATATTTACTATCAAGTCTTTTATAGTCAGAAAAAAATTACTAACCTCTACCCAAAGCAATGCTTTTCAGAATTTATATCTTTGCACACAGAAAAATATTGATTATGTATTACCTTGAAGTAAATATTTGAAAATACTTTCAATCAGGATCAGGGTTGGGTGCCAAAGTCTAGAAAGAATTTATTTCTCCATTAGTTCTGGAAAATGCTCAGTCATTATTTTCAAATATAGATTCACCCATAATATATCCTGTATTCATCTGGGACTCTGAATAATGTTGTTTCCTAGCCGCTTCACCTCAGAACCCCACTTCCATATTTCTGAGTTTTATTTTCCCCCTCTTAGTTGTCCATATTATTTTTTAGTTTATTAGTTCTGTCTTCTTTTTTTTTTTTTTTATTAAATCATAGCTATGTACAATGGTATGATCATGGGGCATCATACACTAGTTTCACAGACCGGTTGACATGTTTATATCACACTGGTTAACATAGCCTTCCTGGCAATTTCACAGTCATTGTGTTGAGACATTTACATTCTACATTTACTAAGTTTCACATATACCAAAAATATCATTGAAATTTATATAGGGATTTCTTTGGGTCTGTATACTGCTTCAAGTATTATAAACATTTTTACAATATTAATTCTTCCAATCCAAGAACATGGATATCTTTCCATTTATTTGTGTCTTCCTCAATTTCCTTCATCAATATTTTATAGTTTCTAATTCATAGATCTTTTATCCCCTTGGTTAAATTTATCTCCAACTATATTTTTTCTAATGTTATTGTAAAGAAGATTATATTATTAATTTATTTTTTGGATAGTTCATTGCTAGTGCATACAAATGCTGCTGACTTTTGTATGTTGTGAGCTGAGCCTTTTGTCTAGTAACCTATGCAATACTCTTGTCTTTCTAGAACTGAAGTCATGACTTGCACTTGTCAGTGCTCTTAAAAGCTAAGCACTTGATACTAACTGACAAAAATAAGGATCTTGAGCCTAAACCTGAGGTTCAAGCTTGGCCAAACAAACAAATAGCTGTACATCACAGTGTATTTAATGAGAATCTTTGGAAGAAAAGAATCTGATTATTAGTTTAACAAGATAAAACAATAGGCAGATGTGACATGTGTATGTTACAGTAGCTTCTGTGCATATTGAGAGAGCACTTTAGGAGTGGAGTGAGAAAAAGTCTTACTTTTGTTGTGTTTCTTGTTGACAGGAATTATTTCTTCTCTTTAATGTAAGATGATTAATGTTTAATCACACAGGAATGTAAACTTTAACTGGGAGGCTTGTGATGAACATGTAGCTTTGTAGTAGATTGTCTTGTGAAGATGTTTGCTATAACAAATTGCACTTAATGGCAAAATATGTAGACTATGCTTATTATAGGTAAATACATTTGTCTATTTAAGCTATAAATAAACCATCCGTGGTAATTATTCCACAACTCTGTCAAAGAATTCACTTGTTTAATGTAAGTTGGTTAACCCATTGCTCTATAAATATCATGTAGGTTAGTTTGTTAGGCATCAACTTCCAAATACTTTTGGTCTTGTCTTCCTGAGGCCTGTTAGAGATGCTATTGTAAAATACAATGTGTACAATGCCTTGATCTTCCATGCTGAATCCCTACCTCTTTGTCTATCTCCGTGTCCAAATAGCTCCTATTTACTATCCTGTAACTGGGATTTACAACCTATCAGGAATAATTAGTTCTTATAACTTCCTTTTAAATTTAAGGAAGGGTCCTCTATCCTCCCTGCTGAGCTGCTCTTTCTGTATCGTGGCCTTGGGTCTCTTCCTTTGGGTACACAGTCATCCTCATGCCACCATCTCTCCCAGTCTTACCACTATAATTAATGGCAGTAGGTCTAGTCATAAGAAGTAAAAAATATTATGTTTCTCTTTCTAAAACTCAAACTAAAACCTAAATTAAGCTGTCTTTTGTATCTGTGTGGTTCTTATCTGAATTTTTTTTTTTTTTTTTTGATGAGTTGAAAGAAATTGAATGGAGAAGATGCTCAATTGACACAAACATTTTAATACAACCTCTGTAGGGACTTATACCTGACACTCTTTGGTCACTTGCTGTTAAATTTCTGAGGGCATGAGTTCACCTGAGAATTTATTAAAATTCTGGGTTCCTCCACAGATAGCAGTGAGTGTTAGATGAGATTTGAGACCTTTCTTATATAAACATTTCTTATTATTCTATTGTAAGTGGTCTGGAGTCCACACATTGAGATATATGACCATGGTGTATTAGAGAAATTCACTGAAGTTTTTTCTAGTGTGTAAGGCAGAAAAACATGTGCTTTAGACTGCCTCTAGATTGATAATTAAAAGACTGATCAAGGGGAAGAAAAGCATCTTTTCAGAGAGATACCAGGCATTATGTTGGTGTCTCATATAAATGGATATACCATGAAGATATTTAGTTACTGAGTAATAGAAACTTTTAGTTGACTTATTGCCTGATGGAAAAAAATAGTCTCATTTTCCTTATAGTAAACAAAGATTTTATTTTGCTGTTCACAACACTAATACTAATTCCCATAGATATTGGCTTTGTTCTTAATAGAAAGATTCTTTAAAAGAAAGGTAATTCTTTACTGTAGTTCTAATTTTAAATCACTCTGAGATTTTTTGGATGCCTTCCAACTTGTTGAATATAAAAATAGCACTTAGGAAGATAGTGCTGTCATCCATTCATCTCTTTACCCATCCACCCATTGATTCACCCATCCAATCATCATTCACATACTTATCGAACATCTATTTTGTGCCAAATCACGTACTAGATAGACATAGGGAAATAGCCAGGAACAAGAAAGACAATGTAATTCTGACAAGCACAAAAAAGAAAAAATAGAAAGTATTTCAAAAGCAGGATCTAACTGAGAAAGTGGCGATGGAATCAGGGAATGAAGATTGGGGAGTACTTTTGAAGGATTTCCTGATGACATAATATTTAATCTTTGATCTTAAGGATGAATAGGAGTTAGGAAGGAGGAAATATTCCCTTGTGTGCTTGGTGTGGGAAGACAGCAGACCTATTTGAGGAGCAGAGGGAAGGAAGTCACTAAGGGAATTGGTAAGGAGTAAAAAGTTGAGGCTGGAGTGGTGTGTGGGGGCAGCTCACTGGGACTAGGTGCTTTATGGCAACACTCATGTGTAGAGAAATACCAGTGAGCCAGCTCAAGGTGAGAAATGACAGGATGGTGTTTCCTTTTAAAAAGGACAGATAACTTGCTGATACAGAGAAGGAGTTGGCAGGGTGGGTAATGAAAATGAATGTAGTAGACACCTCAGGAAGCCATTGCTATGGTCTAGATGAGCAATGGTTGTGGAGAATTCTATAGTGGTGATAGTGGAATTGGAGAGAGTAGATCTGAAACATAATTTGAAACTTGATATATATTAGACAGGCAAGAATCAAGAGAGTGTGGCACAGTTCTCCAGGGTACTGGTTTGAGCAACTGAGTGGAGGGCTGTGCATTTTGCTAAGGATGGAGATACTGATGGAAGTATTCATGTAGAGAGCTCACACATTTAGCTCCTGCTGAGAGTGGGACATCCATAAGAAGCTGCCAAGTAATGAATCTAAAACTCCACAAATGAGTCACATATATAGACACAAATTTGGGAAGCATCAGTGACTTACAATTACTGAAGTCCTGGGATTGGAGGGAGTCACTTTGGAAGTGAGTAGAGATGGGGAAGCTATTGAGCATGTTGCTGAGAAGGGGTGCAGAGAATACAGGGAAGGACTGACCTCTGAGAGGCAAAGGATGTTTTTGCTAATACTAAGAAGGAAAGAGGGAGAAATGGATAAAGATGCAGGTAAATTTAGAGGAATTTTTGTTTTGGTAGGAAGTTAAGGGCTGCTTAATAGATTCAACTTTCTCTTTGAAGTCAGGGGTAGAGTTATCACCTGAGAGTAAGAAGGATACTGGAGGTTTGAGAAGAGAAAAGAGGGCTGAAAAGTAATTCTTTGGGGACCTGTGCCAAAACTCATTTGCCTTCTTCAGTATGGCTGCCAGCTCCTCCAGGGGATGGCCCAGCACTAAGAGAGTTAATTTCAATAGCAGTGCTTTGATGGAGTATTTGAAAGGTATATGTTATTTTGATCCAGTATTAATTTTTTACAAGGCTTACTTTTTTAAAGAAACTCCAAAAATACTGCCTTTTCTCTGCCTAAAATGCCTTTAATGACACTTCAAGTGATCAGCATTGAATTTTAGGCTGCTGACTGAGAACTGTTCATTTGCAGGGTGTCCTTGCTGAGCACACTTGCCCTGAGAAGGTGGCCTTTGAATTTAGAAGCAAGAGGGAGGCCCACAAAAGACCCCGTGAAGACTTGGAGGTGAACCCATCTTTGCTGAAATAACGGTTGGCTTCCTACTTAAATAACAACCTGTGGAGAAATCCAAAAAGAACTTTGACCTAGAGTAAATTTTACCCAAAACTGGCGCTTGATGATGCTTAAATGCCCTATGGTTTGATTCTCTCAATGTCTTCTCTAGTTGAAGAGTTTCATGGTGAAGCCTTTGACTGTTATGTTTAACAGCTGCTCCTAACTAGTAAGGATGTGAATTGATTTGAAGCCAAACTCTATAAGTGGGATTAATGTCTCTGTCTCTGTTTTTCCATCCCTAGTGCATATTTAACGAAATTATCTTTTTCTCTCTTGATTTTATTTACTCATTAGCCGTGTTGTAATGAAGATTCCGCAGTGACTAATTCTTTGAGCTCACAGGAGGTAGGTTGAGACACGTCAGTGCAGGCATAATGCTGGAGTGCAAAACAGCTTTCTCTTTTCTCTCAAGTCACCCAGAGTGGTACAGAATTACAATCTGCCATTTAAACCCAAGGAAAGGCCCCCTTAAGTTTGTAGAAGAAAACACCATAGAAGAGATTATGGAGAAAATAACTGTTTTTTTAGTGCTATGAGCCCTGTAGCAGTTCTGAAGAGATGGAATAGAATTTAATTTACTGAAGGCAAACCCAGAGAAAACTACTCAGGGATGGTGAACATTCTTGCTTTTTCTTTTTTCTTTTCTTTTCTTCTTTTTTTTTGTATCAGATAAGATAGACTTTAATTTAATTTTATTTTATTTTATTTTATTATAAATCATAGCTGTGTACATTTTCTTTTGCTACATAGTTATTTTTTACCCCACTACTTACCTTTCTCTAACCTGCTGTAAGAAGGAAAAATCTTTCTGCTTTTCTCCTCTGTAGAGTCACAAAATTTACCCCAACCTGTCTGTTTACCCAGAACCTTCAATGTTTGCTTCTCCTGGTATTTTTAGATCCGTATTTTGTTATTCTCTCTGGTTGCACTGTGTTCCTTCCTTCACTCATCCTTTTCCTCACTCTTTTTATCACTTACAAAGATCTTAAAACGCCACAATCTCTTCCCAGTATTTGTCATGTTTCTCCCAGAGAAAGGAAAGCACCTTAGAATATCTGAATATGAAATAGCATGCTTAATATGTTAATATTAGGAGTATTTGCTTCTTAACAGAGAACCATACTTAAATTTCACAACAATAAATAGAGGTGGAATTTCATGCATTTTTTGGCCCTTGAGTTTGGATCATGGGATGTTTTACAACTCCATGTTCTGCTTACATTCAAGGTTAAACTCGACATATACAGAGACTTATGCAAACTACATGAGTCTTTGGCCATACTCTGTCCTTTTTCTCAGAGCCAAGCCCTCTGACCCTTCACTATTGTAGAATCCCTCTGGAGAATAGAAGGCATGCTGGTCTTGGAGCCTAGCAGCACTGCTCTGGCCCTGACTAACCATGGCTCCCATGGGGGTATCCATCAGCTTCCTCTTCCTTACCTTTTAATGGGGGTGACTCCTATTGCTCTTCTCACAGGCACTTGGGGGACTCCCATGGTACTTTCTACCCTTCTTTTTTATAGAATTAGCAAAATCTGTTATAATCTTTTTAACATATGTATTATGACCATGTTTAACCCTTGATGAGAACTCAAAAACTGTTCTGTTTTCATCTTTTTATATACATTTCCCCAGTACCTACCACAGAGTCAGCATGCTGCAAGGTCTCAAAACATTCTCTTACATAAGTAAATTTAATTTAATAACGTTTGGGGAGATTTTCTACATGTAAAGCCTTTTTCTAGGTGCAATAGCAATGCCAAATGAATAAGAACTCAAAATCGACTTGAGAGATAGGAAAGTAACTAACTGCACAGATCATAGTACAAATGTGAGATCATGGAGATGCTGAAGTGGTTGGAGGGTAAGACTAACAGTGATGGGAGAGACATGTGATGAGTTCTTCAAGAAGGCGCATTTCAACTAACCTTGAAAGATGTAAGAATTTGGGCCTGTAGAAGCCAACAAGCAGGGTGTGAGCTGCCTGCGCCAAAGTCAGAAAGGGAAGAGCTTCCCTGCCCACAACTGTGCTGAGAGAAGCAAGTGGATTGGTAACAAATAACACTCTTAGCAGAAAGCTTGAAGGTTTGTCATTCATAATTAATAGAATAAGTATCAGAAGTTTCTCTTTCATCAGATTTCTGAGTCCAAGCAAACATCTAATAAATAATTCATTGCCCTTAAGTGTTATCCTCATCTGTAAGTTTCTCCTAGATTTTATATACACATAATGGAACAATAATCATTACCTTCTTTAAAATAACTGCTCAGCATTCCATGCTTCTTGTAATAATTTTCAAAAGGGAGATAATGCAGGTTGGGGTGATCTTTCAGTTCAGAGTAGGTGAAAAAATGTATAATTCTGTTCTCATAATTTGGCTCATCAAGTGTCTTATGAACACAAAATGTGAAACTGTGTTTGAGAAACTAACAACCCTAGGTTTTCGTGATGGAATTATAGTCTTTGGCAGTGAGGGAAGAGGGCTCACTCCAGCTTCTATCCTGTCTTCCTTCCCAGGCTGAGGCCAACCCAGACCCTATACTGGAGCTTTTGGGGTTATGCAGAGAAGTATCTGTGAAAGCTTCGTGAAGCTGTCTGGATGCTTTCCAGACAAGGCCAGTTTGAAGGCCATAGGTGTATCTCTAAGAGCTCAATCCTTTTCTCAGTCCTTTTTCTAGTAAGAGAGCTAAAGAAGCTTCCACCCTCACATTGCACAACTAGCCCTTCATCTTTGGATTAAAGAATACCTTTGTTGACGTCCTTTGACACTGATTGACAATAAACATGCTTTGAATTAAATATTACACATTCCACAGGATTAGAGATGGTACCCTGAGGGACAAAGGTTTAAACTTTAGTCTGTCAAAGAGCAAATCTCAAACGTAGGGATCCTCATAAGGAGGTTATATACAGGATATGGATTATAGGTGGTGATATAAGAAAAAGGGAAACTTTTTGATCCAGGTTAGAATACTATGGCACCAATACCCTTTCCAGTAGATGGTATGCTATTCTGCCTAGATGCCTTGGATCCATCCTCCAGCTTCCCTATTGACTGCTGCTAATAACTTATTTTTGTCACCTTCAGAGGGCTACTAGACTGGACAGCTTGAAAGTCCTTCCTGCTCTCTTCCAGGCAGTGATCAAGTGATGTAGAGAGACAAAAACTCTTCTCTTTGGCCTCCAGAGCGAGAAACTCTGAGGGGTAATTTCTATGCTGGAGCTCTCTGCAGGATCAGGCTGGTCCTGAAGCTTCTCTGAAACACACCCTTGCTTGCCTTGGGTGCCTCCCAATCTGGCTCCTTCCATCCTTTACCCTTCAAGAAACCACTTAAACATCTGAATCCTAGGGTCAGGAAGAACATGATTTAAGATGTCATTATCACACAAATTGGGAAGAAACACTCTCCCTGCCTTTGGCTGCAAGAAAGAGAAAGAAGAGCTGTTTCGTTGTTAGCAAGGAGACTTTTCTGAAAGAATTATGTTTCTGCTAATGTCTGCTAATTTATGAGAATTAATCAGAAGAATGATAATAATACCACCCAGCAGACTAAACGAATAGCAGGCATTGGTTAGTGTTTTTGAAGCAGGATTTCAGAGGACAAATATCCCACCTCTAACTTATTGATTAAGCACTACATTAGGTTTATCTAGGTTACTTTAAGTTGAAAACAAATGACCCCAGGGAGATAAAAAAGCTGGCCTTTCTTCTCAAGTAAATAACACAAATGTAACTTCTGCTAATTTTTGATAGGACAATCTCTATATATCCTGCCAATAACCCATTAAAACTGGTCTGTGCAGCTGCTCCTGTGGTCCACACAACCAACACCATAACCACCCAAGTACTGAAGTGGTTTCTGTTGCTTCTCTGTGGCCTACAGAGCAATCATGCAGCAGATCAAGTTCTAGGTAAACCTCATCCCACTGTGAGCCACAGGGAAAAGTAAAGAGTGATTCAGGAGGTTGAGCCTGAATTAATCATAAGGAATTTTGTCTAAAATGATAGTCATTTAATAGGGGATTGCAGGCTACATATAAGAGAGAGATGCTCTCAATTTCAGAGGGGAGTGAAATGGACACACACTCCCCATTCTAGAAGCCTTTGTCAACCTTTCTGAACATCTGTTCTTATATTCAGGATTAATACATAGTGTGGATCTGAGTGTATTTTCATAAACAATATTCAGGGTGGCCAGAAAGTTTGTGTACAATTTAAAATACTGTGCAATTTAAAGTTGGACATGAACTTTATGGCCACCCTGTATACCTATGGGTTATAGATTTTTTTGTGCTGCTGCATATCATCACATTCTCTTTGTCTGGAAACAGACAGCTGTTTCCTTCTTCTTTTAAAATTCTCCACAGTATGTACTCTGGGAGTGTCTTAATCTCTCTTGTAAAATAGACAAATTCTGTAAAATTACTTTTGCTTCCAGGTTTATAATTGGAATTCTTTCTTATTTACTCAAGAGCATTTTGACATTTAAAGAAACTCTGTAGTAAGTTTTTTTTTTTTTTTTTTTTTTTTTTTTTTAACAAATAACCTTATTGAATTATGTACAGTAGCTTCCAGGTATGTGTGTGTGTGTGTGTGTGTGTGTGGCAATTTGGTCTTTTTTGCACAGCCTGAGTTTTATCAACAAGGGAACTTGATTTTAAATGTATTTTAGATGTTCTGTAAACATATTGATCTAGTGTAAACTATATATTGTGTGAATTTTCTCCTCTTTATCTCTAGAGTTCTAGGAATAACTGGCTGGGTCCAGCCACTTTTTCCACTATGAAAGCTGAAGGCCTTACATCAATTTCAACACCACATTTAGGGAGGATGAAAGTGACCACAGGGAATGTCCTTGGCCCATTTTGTCCAATTTGTTACTTTAGCACTCTCCTCTCATTACCTCAGATACTTTCCTGTCTTTGCTTTCTGATAAACCTGAGCAGTCTCTGTTACCCAATTGTGATTGCTTGAAATTAGGGTCATCTCTGGGCCTCTATTAAAAATCCTTGAAGTTTTAAGACACATAGACCAAGCTTAGGGCCATGGCTGTCACTTAACACCTCTGACATTATAATGGATTTAAATAAAGACATTGGGTTCTTTTTCTTTTGTAAAATGATCCTGCCTTGTTTCTAATCTTTAGGCCAAGGCTTCATAATTCAGTGAAATAGGAATAAATTAACAGGCCCCTTTAGGTGTAAGGGGAAAGATAAGAAATCAAAAATACAGATTGGCTTAAAGATGGCAGCTGAGTAATAGCTTCCCTGCAACTGGGCGCAGAGAGTCTAGGGAGACAAGACTCCAGACATCTCTGGCCGGTGGGATCTGCCTATAATCATCCCTTTGAGGATACAGGGAGCCAGCAAGGGACTTCTGGACTCCAAGAGGATGACAAAAACAGTGGAAACTGGCAAGTGGTTGCAGGTGTTCAATTGACCTAATCATGCCAGCAACCGTAAATACAAGCAGCAGTGAGACTGCAAACCGTAAAGGCCTTACGTGTGAACTGTTTTGGTGTTCTTGGACTTGGCACTCAGTTGAACTGCTTTGAGGAGAGCTTGAGCAGGAGTGTGGAGAACTTTGGGCATTGTCTGTGGCCCCAGACTGAGCCACTGAGCTGGGTACAGGAATTCATTGTGAAAGAACTGCCCTGGCAAGCTCTGCCCTCAGGGTCCCAGAGCAAGGATCAGGCGGGACAAAGTAAGTTAGTGACTGAGCAGCCTAAAGGCGGGGTCTGAGCTGCCTTACAGCCTTAATCCTTAGGGGCAGAGTGAGATGGTTTTGGCACACTGGAGCCTTGGGGTGTTGCCCTGGGTAGAGTGCTGTGACGTCACAGCTCATAGCAACCTCAAACTCCTGGCTTGGAACCACCCAGACCTCCATAAGAGCTATGCAGAGACCCCCAACCGGTGACCCGCACCACTAGGCCTCTGCATTCCCTGACAAGGAACTGTGGGAGCCACGCAACCTTGCGTCCTCTCTCCTGTGTCCTCCCAGCCTACGCACTAGCCCGTTCATCTGGGCAGGGACTCTGGTAGCTGCGTGCCCACTGGAGCCCTCCCTGCCTTTGTGTAGAGCCCTTCTCCTAGTTAGAAACTACTGGAGCCTTGGGTTCTCTGTGTCAAAGTCACTGCGTGCCAGAACCGTGTGCACCACCCCCAGCCCTGTTGCGGGATTCGGATTTGTCACACACCAAAGCTGCTTCCACAACCAGAACTCTGTACCTGGAGCAGCCCCAGAGGAAATACACAGGGTCACTCCCTACAAAGATGCAGCAACAGTAGAGTGATCCCGCTGGGGTCTAATCTTGGAGAGACACCTCCCCAACTCTGAGAACGGCCAGAGGCAATGGTGAAAAACAATCATGAGGCGAAATCAAGAGAAAAACTCTGGCAATATGAATAATCAGAGTAGATCAACTCCCCCAAGGATCAATGGGGCAGAAACAGCACAAGACCCCATGCAGAAACAAATAGCTGAGATGTCAGAAATTGAATTCAGGATCTGGATAGCAAATAAGATC
>CAUYPK010029840.1:0-46370 GCA_963574355.1 Loris lydekkerianus
TAGCTTAACAGGTAATCAAGCTAAATCACAAAGGTTAAAATCCTTCAAAACTGGATTCCTCCTCATCATCATCTGTATGTCCAAACAGAGCTTCAGCTGTATCTGACGTGAGGGTATCAGCATAGACATTGTCATCATCACTGAGTTTGGAGATATCATCATCACTGCTGTCAGTCTCATACAAAGCGCAGTCTTCACTGCCATCCATCATATTACTAATGCCGCATTTCTTAAAGGCACGTTGCACCATTTCCTCTGGAATCTCTTCCCATGCATCACGAACCCACTTTGCTATTAGCTCTATGTCAGGCTTCTTTAGATTTCCGACTTTTGTCAGTTGGGCTTGACCAGATGACATCCATTCATGCCACATCTTTCGCACATGGTCTTTAAAGGGTTTATTTAGACACACATCTAGGGCCTGCAATACAGATGTAAGCCCACCAGGAAAAACGGCCAAAGTAACCTGAGATGACTTTGCCAGTTTTTTTATGTCATCAGATGTGTGAGCTCTGAACACATCCCAAACCAGCAACGATGGTTTTTTCTTCAAGGCTGCTCCTGGTCGTGCGTTCCAAATTTCTTCCAGCCATTTTTCTGTTCCGTCCTTATCCATCCAACCTTTTTTATGTATGTGCACTGTAATTCCTGGTGGGAGTTTGACCTTTTTAGGCAAAGTCTTCCTTTTAAAAATAATGACAGGTCTCAGCTTAGTTCCGTTAGCTAAACATGTAAATGGTTAAAAATCCTGAATCATTATACTCCAAAACCCCTGATTATAAGGATTAAGGATTTATAAACATTTATTTACAAGACTTTACTGCCTTAAATGGGGTTTTCACTTAATTAAATGTGCCATTAAACATTGTGGGTTAAATAGTTCAGTGGAATACAGCTCAGTTCAGCTGCCTACCTCTTCAGCTCAGCAGCGACTTGTGGACTGAGCTGAAGCACCACCCCCTCAAGCAGATGGCGGAAGACGACTGGAGACTACGTGCATTTGATTAGGTGCGTGCACCGAATCAAATAACCTGTATGACCCGAGTATAAGCTGAGTTTGGGTTTTTCGGCACAAATTTTGTGACGAAGAAACTCGGCTTATACTCGAGTATATACAGTATCTGAAAATAAAACAATATAAATTCCAACATGCAAATATTTAAGCCTACTGTAGTAAACAACACGAAGTACTAACATGTTTACTCCTAATTCTACAGCAACCAGGGCAGACTAAATGGAGTCCTGATGATTCAGGTATTGAATCTTGCTGTTATCAATAGTGTGATATTACAAAATAGTGAACAACCCACAGGGCAATTTGAACTAAAAGCAATACTACTACTATTATCATATTATTGGGAAAAAATGCACTTATTTATTAAAATCATGCAAAAGGTCTTGATGTTAAAATGTGTGGATTATTATTGCGTTCTATTCTTATTAAGCAACATTTTCACATACATGATTGTGGGACCACATGCAGAATGTGGGAGAATTCTTTGTTAAGATAGACTGCTATGTGATCACTGCTGCTTTGTGATGATTCACAGAACGTCTGGGAAGATTGCCCTCCAAGTGGTGGTAATCAAAAACATCCTCACAAAATTCTAAAATGTCCCTCAGGTAGCTGTGCCAGCCCCATCTCAAATTATTGTTTCTTAAGGAAACATACTTACTGAGACCTATAGAAATACCTGACATGTATAGAAAAACAGCAAAATACATGTGTATTTCACCTCATCTGTTTTACCAACTTGGGGTAGACTTCTATGCATCAATATATCTTAAACTTAATATCCTTAGTTTTAAATATAGAAATAAAATTTAAAGTCCAGATGAATAATCTGGCATTGATATCCAAAGATACTTGAATGAGAGACTTTTTTTTGTTTTTGGTCCAACTAAGTCAAGTGCCTTCAAAAATACACAACACAGACTTTATTTTGATTTTGTTTGGGTTTGTTTATTTTGTTTTGTTTTTGAGACAGAGTCTCACTTTGTCACCCTTGGTAGAGCCCAAACTCTGGGGCTAAAGCAATCCTCGCAAGCCTCAGCCTCCTGAGTAAGGTGGGACTATAGACACACAACACAACGCCCCAGCCATTTTTTAGAGATGAGGTCTTGCTTTTTCTGAGGCTGGTCTTGACTTCCTGGGCTTAAGCAATCTACCTGCCTTGACCTTCCAGTGTGCAAGGATTACAGGCGTGAGCCACAGCATGTGGCCCCAATCCAGACTTTGATTTAAAGGAAAGTCTCCAAATCTTTCAGTATACATGGTAGTTGCTAAGATAATGTATGGAATGATCCACTTTCCATGCAAATTTCAAAACCCTTATAGGATTTCCCACATGATTGAATATTCTTCTGCACTGCCCATGGTTTTGTGATGGAATTTAAAATAGCCCCATTTATCCAGCATGCAAACTTATCTTCCAACACAAAAGGTACATATAGGCTAAAGCACACTGGGTTTCCTCATAATATTTATTTTAACACTATCTACAATAACAATAAAAATTCACAATAATAATGCCACTAATAATAATATCAAAAAAATAATGGGATATATATATATATAAAAAATTTTAATGGTTATGTGAAACTTCACAGTTACTTAAAGTATAGAGTTAAGATACACATTTATGAATAAAAATGTGACAATTGAAGTCTATTGGTTTCATATATGCCTTTAATCAAATAAATTTATGATATGCAGAATAATGATCAGTTTACCTGAGTTCAATATTTTAAAAATCAGTTAATTTGACAAAGGTTTTTTTGTTTGTTTGTTAGTTTTTTATTAAATCATAGCTGTATACATTGATATGATCATGAGGCATCATACACTAGCTTCATAGACCGTTTGACACATTTTCATGACCCTTGTAAAATGCACCACAGGTGTAATCACACCAATCCTCCTCCCTCTACCCACCTCCCTCCTCCTTCCCCTCCCTTTCCCCATTCCCCCTATTCTTAGGTTGTAACTGGGTTATAGCTTTCATGTGAAAGCCCTAAATTAGTTTCATAGTAGAACTGAGTACATTGGGTACTTTTTCTTCCATTCTTCAGATACTTTACTAAGAAGAATATTTTCCAGCTCCATCCATGTAAACATAAAAGAGGTAAAGTCTCCATCTTTCTTTAAGGCTGCATAATATTCCATGGTGTACATATACTACAATTTATTAATCCATTCGTGGATCAATGGGCACTTGGGCTTTTTCCATGACTTAGCAATTATGAATAGGGTTGCAATAAACATTCTGGTACAAATATCTTTGTTATGATGTGATTTTTGGTCTTCTGGGTATATGCCTAGTAGAGGAATTACAGGATTGAATGGCAGATCTATTTTTATATCTCTAAGTGTTCTCCATATATCTTTCCAAAATGAATGTAAGCTTGGATTTACATTTAAAGGAATGGATAAGTTTACCAAAGACATAGTGAGAGACAAAAGAAGAAAAGACAAAGCCCTTTGGCATTTCAGCAGTTTCAGTGGTTTGGAATTTGGGAGGAATGAACAGAGTGGGAGACCAATAAGACAGAAGGAAAACCAGATGTATGTGGAATTGGGGTAATCTAGAAAAAAGAGGCTTTCAAGGAAGAAGGTATGACACTGTGTCAAAAAAAAAAAATCCTATTAAAAGTAAAATAAAATAAGGATGAATAACTGATTATTAGCAAAAAAGCAAGTTATTGGTGATACTACTAATGGTCATTTTCTAGTTTAATAAGATGTTACAGCAGTTTAAAGAAACAATGAGAAGTGAAAAAGCAACTTCAGAAAGAGCTTTGGGGAAGTTTCGATGGGTGAAGGAG
Organism: Loris lydekkerianus; assembly: GCA_963574355.1. Classification (NCBI taxonomy): domain Eukaryota; kingdom Metazoa; phylum Chordata; class Mammalia; order Primates; family Lorisidae; genus Loris; species Loris lydekkerianus. Next base: position 3,826 of record CAUYPK010029840.1, read on the forward strand.
ATTTAGAATTGGTTTTTCTTTTTTTTTTTTAAATAAAGTATATGACAGTCTTTTATATGCTAATAAAATAATGAAATATACAGGGAGAAATTAATGATTGAAGAAGAGTGGTAGTGCAGTTGATTAAGTGTGAACCATGTGGATTTCTTCTTCTTCTACCAAGCCTGAAATGGCAAGGCCAACCCTCCTCCTCAGCCTATTCAACATGAAGACAATGAGAATGAAGACCTTTATGATGATCCACTTCCACTTAATGAATAGCAAATATATTTTTTACTTACAATTTTCTTAATCTTTTCTTGTCTCTAGCTTACTTTATTGTAGGAATATAGTATGTAATACATGTAACATACAAAATAAGTGCGTATCAGCTCCATGTGATCAGTGAGGCTTCTAGTCAACAGCAGTGTTCTAGTGTGGATGTCTGTACCCCAACCCTCATGTTGAAATTTGATCAATGTTGGAGATGGGGGGAGGTGTATGGGTCATGGAAATGGATCCCCATGATTAGAGTAATTCATTTGGGTGGGGATGTGTATTGTAGGAAGTACTCATTCTAGCAGTTTCCATGAGAGCTGGTTTTGAGAAGAGGCTGGCACCTCCCCCTCATTTTCCCTCTCACTATAATCTCCACATGCCCTTCACCTCCCACCCCAAGTGGAAGCAGCCTGAAGCCCCTTCTAAAAGCACCTGCTGGCACCACATTTCTTATACAGCCGGCAGAACTGTGATCCAAATTAACCTCTTTTCTTTTCTAAATTACCCAACCTCAGATATTCCTTTACAGCAGTGATTTTCAACAGGTGTGCCGTGACAGGATCTTAGCTGTGCTTTAGGACAGACAAGTGGCAGCACAGAGTGAGGTGGAAGCCCAGCAGAGTTATGACCTCACCCAGTTTATGTCCTTTGTCTATCTGCACAAGAATTATTTGCAAAATATATTCTACTTCAAAATGAGCTTGACTTTAAGATCCCTAAGGTTATTTTTTACAATCATTGATTATTTATATTGATTTTATATTTTCCAAGATAATCACTCTTAGATCCAGCAAGTTTAACTGGTTATATTCAAAATAATCAAAGTCCTAACAGATGTCAGGCACCAATTACCCCAGATCTTGGGGAAGCAAACCTTTCTTGAGGATGGAATGCTGTCTGAATGGAGCGGCTTTCATCAGTGGCTTGCAAGTGTTTGCAACAACCCCTTTCCTCACAGCCTGCAGCAATCACCTTCTCTGCTCCATGTGCCCTTTCTCTGTATCCCTGAGGCCTCCTCCACATCGTAGGGTTGTGGGGAACGTGATTTGCAGAACACTAATTAAACTATTCATTTTACTACAGAGAGAGTCCCAGCTAATAGATGGTAGATCCTGGGTACCCATAAAGCAACGGTTCTCAACCTGTGGGTCGCGACCCCAGGAAAGGTATTAAAGGGCCACGGCATTAGGACGGTTGAGAACCACTGCCATAAAGACACTTTCTGCATGGCTTTCTTCTCTAGGTTTTACAGGAAATGTAAAAAGATCCTCCCTGACTTTTGCTTCGAAAAAAATGGGATGTTACTTACATAGCAGGGACATTGTGAGAATCAAACAAGATACCTAAATGTAAAATTGTTAGCTTGGTGCCTGATGAATGTTTGGTTATTTGGTTGTTCTTGTTTTGTCCTGAAACCTAAGATGCAAGGAGTCTAAAGGTACCACATTAATTAAAAGTAAATGCTCTATTTTGTTAGTAAATAATAATGAATGTATGTTTCCATATGGTGACATGTAACTTTCTTATTTAGTGTTACGATTTGAGTCCAAGCTTTCGTTACACTTGGGAATGAAAGAATTTTGTGTCACATTCTTGGCCATATGCTGCCAAGCTTAGGGTCATGATGACTGTAACTTTCCTGACATCTCACATCTTTGACCTCTGCCCCCCCAGGGTTCACATGATTTGAAGGCATACCAAATGAAACCAGAATCTCATCTGCATTTTTTCCTTCAGTAAGTGCAATTCGGATGCAAAACATCTCTGATCTCTCCAAGCTTTCCAAAGTCTATGATCACTTCTGAGGTATGATGATTTCTTCTGCTTTACATTGCCTGGTGTGCACACAATAACATATTATTCTGTGCTCTGTGATTTCATAATCATTGTGAAGATATTTTAACTCACAGTGATTCTCAAAGTTTGTCAAATTTCAGAATTATCTGGGGAAGACAATTGCATCCGAATCTCTGGGTATGGAGCCTCGACAATGATGTGTTTAAAAGCTTTTCAGACAAACTCAATGCAGAACCAATTGTCTTATGAAAGTATCAATGAACAAATTTGACCCTAATGTGGTACCACCAATGACAGATAATGGAGGTGTCAAATGGATAAACAAGTTCTATAGATCACACATTTCACACATATCCAGACAATCCATATGTCTAAATTTCATCTTCTGCTTAGTAGCTATAATATTTTGGTAGGATTGCTACCCAACAATTTCAGAAAAGTTAAAATGTGAATAAGCATGTGGCTTAGAATTTGGAAAATGCTGTATGATGTAGTAATAGTCATGTTCCTGAAACTTCTTCAGCCACAAGAGCCTTATTTTAACTTAAAATGTGGTTTCTTACTTCCTAGGTCTCATCACTTACTGTGTTCTGAGGACCAGAAGTATCATGTCACCTGAACAGAAATACAGAGAAGTATAAGAAATACAGAATCCTGCCCCATCCCAGATATGGTGACCCAGAATCGGTGTTTTTAACAACACTCCAGGTGATGCAAGTGGATGTGGAAGTTTGGGAGGGACCTATCTAAGGCACTACAGGGAAAAGAAAAGTGAGCAAACAGAACCAAGTATTAAAATCTACCAAGAGGTTTAAATATTTTTTAAGTTTACTCATCAGACTTTTTTAAAAACAGGGCATTTGGATTCTGCTGGTCAAAAAGAAAGACTGGTTGTTGCTTTCCTCTTCTACTTCTTACCAGCTATGCTACTGAGATGCAGCTCTTCCCTGGAAAACTTTGGGAATGGTCACCCCAAGCATCACAGTGGAGGCAGGTATCCCAGTGTCTGGCATTATGTATCTCTGTTGAAATTTTAGTTACTAAGAACATTTACATGGTAATAGGATTGCTGCTTAGAAGTCCATCTATCTGTTCCTTTGGTTCATTGCCCACCATCAGTTATTGTGCTTGGCTTGGGACATGGCAATTCACTATGATGTCATAAACTGATAACTAAGATTGTAGATGAACTATAAGCAGCAAAAGCGGAGGTGCTCTTCATCAGCAAAGCTCCTGTGTTCATATAAATAACCTTAGTAACCAGGCAAGCATAACTACTAGACATTACACACACACACTCACACACACACAGGTGGAGGGCAAAAAAGAGTTTGAGATCATCATGATTCAACACGGTGTTTTTCAAAGTTGCAAAGGGTCTTTAATACTTTTAGCATTATGAAGCTTCCAAAACAACGAGAGGACATCCCGTCCTACCTTTGCACAAGATTATATCAAAGCTTGCTTTTTGTTTTCTCTGGTTTGAAGGGAGATGGCATTTAAGCCAAAAGCACACAGTTGTCAGTTCTTCAGAAAGAAGTAGCTAACCTGCCAGCCAGAAGCATTGGTTTTTCTCAATATTCTGGAACAAATGGAGCACACCAATCTCTCCAACAACCAAAACACACATGCATGACTGCATCTGGGTCTTCATATGGAACATCTCCCTAAATATTGACATGTTTGTTTCAATTCAACAAATATTTCTGAGATACTTACTATATGAAAGGCACTCTGCAGGGCTCTTCAGGGAGCACCCACATGAGTCACAAAAATACCCACTGATATCTCACAGTACATTACATTTACATGGTGCCTGCCACATTCAATAAAACTCTAGGATTTTTATCGAACACTGTGAAGGAAAAAGGGAATAATATTAACAGTAGGAAATATATATTGAGGGTAGATTTTGCATTGGGCCAGTATGATTAATCCTATAGGTTCTGTTTTAATCCCTTAATTTTGTAGATGCTATTTTGAAGATAAGGAAACCAAAGTGCAGAGAGAATAAATGACCTGCCCAGTGACTCACAAAGAGAACCTGCTGGAGCTAGGTCCCGGACCTAATCCCCATATTCTGTCCCTGAGCTTCAGAGAGTGACCATAAGGTCTGGAAAGATAGATGACAGATTTGATTGCATATGTTGACATAATATCAATAAGCCACTTATTATTTATTTATCTACCCATGGGGTTGGGTATCACAGAGAGTAAGGTAAGTGCCATGAGGAAAGAAAAATAGCAAGGCTTTTCACATTTGACAGCTTTATGGAGGTGACTGTCCATAAAACCACCTTTATGGACAGGTGGCTCTTTATAATACTGAGATTTTAATGGCCAATGATAGAGAAGAGGACAGAGATGAGAAGCAGGCTACTGAGGTAATACGGTGGATCAAATGCACATTGGATTCCACTCCCTGCAGAAACCCCAAGCTGTAGTAAAGGGATTTCATTTGCAAAAGATCTAGAGAGAGGAGATAATGAAAACTAAGCTTTGAAAGCTGAAAGAGAGGAGAATGATTGTGCAGACCTAGAACTAGTACAGGGGAAAGCTGAGAACACATTGATGCCATTTATGCTGTAGAATCCTCAAAATATTCAGCACAGGTTAGCACTGGAACTAGGAATGAAGTGAAGATTAATATAGGGAAGATTGAAGAAAAGCTGTTCGATGGGCTTTTTTTTTTTTTTTTTTTTTGCTTTTAATTTTGGGGATGCATTATAATCCCTGACTTCTCTCCCACACTCTAAGAGGCTGTGAGGCTTCCCTTCTCCAACTGGGTCAGACTCCTGGGAGATTGTTCTTGGAGAAGTTGCAACAGAGGCCTCTAGACTGGGGGCTGCCACAGTAGCTGAGAACGTGTGTACTGTGCCAACAGTACTGTGTGAGTCCTGCCATGAAGACCCGGGGCCTTCTTCCCCCACTGGATCCCAGAACCTGGCAGCTAATCTCTCATCTTCCTTGCAGGAGACTAGAAATCTTCTCTGGCAAATTGGAGCAGCTCAATAAGAAAGATCTGCAGATACTGACTTCAGGCTTTTCTTTCAATACAGTCCAAATTACTCTATGGCAAAGCTCCGAGTAGGTAAGACACATGCCCAGAATTATTCCTATCATCTCTTTAGTTCCCCAGTCTTTCATATGAGCAGACAAGAATTACCTGATGTCTAAGGAAAGCTTATAATATAAAAGGTAGATGTCAACACACACACAAACACACAGACACACATGCTAGCATGTTAAAGAAACTTTGCAAAAACCAAATCAGTAACATACTCAGAGCGATAAGACAATATATTGTATCTAAGAGGCACAATATGAAAGCTACAGAAAAGATGACATTTAGAAAATAGGAAAAAAAGATGTTCTTGGAAATTAAAAATATATAAGCAGACATTTATAATACCCAAAGCAAAGGCTAGAACATGAAGTTGAAAAAAATCTCTCAGAAATCAAGAAGAAGAAAACCAATTGGAAAACAAACGCAGTCACAGGCCAATTCTGGGAATCAGACATGTTAATAATAAGAGTTTCAGAAAGAGAGAAGAAATAAAACAGATGAGAGAAAACCATCAACAAAATAATCACAGGAAAAAGTCCAGGACTGTAGGATGGAAGCCGCGAGCTGGAAGGCTCACTAAGAACCTACTGCAAGAGTGAAGATGGAACCACATCAAGGTGCAGCACTTGAACATGTCAGAACCCCAGAGGCGGAGAGTGGACCCCACAAGAAAGTTCAAGAGGAAGATGAAGGGGGAATCCCATGGTAACACTTATACTAGACATATACAACCAGTCCAGACATGAGGACTTTGACTCAAGAAAAAAATAGATCTTCAAGGCCTTCATCACCAGTATCTCCAGGACCTTTGCACTGTCTTTTTAGCCCAAAGACAGAGTGCCCAGGAGCACCTGGCCCACACTCTTGTCTGTACTCAGCTGGCCTTCACTATGTGCAGATTAAGTTTCTGCTCTCCACTCCCTCCTGCTGGATCAGATGACAGAGCCTGTTTCACCCACAGAAGAGCAACCCCTGAGAACTGGAGTGCAGACAGAGTACAAAGAATACTCGCTTCTGCGGTGGTCTGCTTAGACTGCTGTAACAATACACCACATATCATACCCTCAACTGAGGCTTCCACAGCAGGAAGTTATTTGTCTACCAATTCTGAAGGTGGGACAGATGTGAGGATGATCTGGCTACAATATCATCACTTCACTGGTCACCAGGGCTGATTCAGCTAACCTGGCTGGCTAAGCAGGAGTCCCCTTCCTCCATCACCACTCCATGTGTGTCCCTCCAGATGCCATGCACTTGGTTGAAGAGGATGACCTTCCCTAAGAGAGGAAGATCATTCTTCAGTCAAGAGTATGTAAGTAGCTGCACTCCCTGCTAGAACATTCAAACAAGCTCTCAACTCCAGTCCTGGAGACTGAAGTCCAAGGCCAAGGTGTCAGCACACTGCTGTCTCCTGAGGCACCCCTGCTTGGTTTGCAGACAGCCACCTTTTGGCTGTGTTCTTATTGGTCTTTCCTCTGTGCTCCCACATACTTAGTGTCTCTCTGTGTGTCTAAATTTTCTCTTCTCATAAGGATACCAGTCAGATTGGATTAGAGCCCACTTATATGACCTCCTCTAACCTTAATGACTTCTTTGAAGACCCCCAAACAGTCACATTCTAAGGTACCAGGGAGTACAGCAGCTATTTTCAACCAGTGTACCATGAGAGAATCTTAGGTGTGCCATGAAAATTTTTAAAGATCATTAATTAAATTATTTTTGAAAGTTCAAAGCACAGTAAGCATATTTTTTTAATCTTTTTTGATGAACATAATTTATGTTGCAGAAGTTTAAATATAAGTTCAAGTGTGCCATAAGATTTTTAAAAAAGGTTGAAAAACAATGGATTAGGGGTTTCAACATATGGATTGTGGAGGGGAAACAATCCAGCCCATGAAGACTTCCCTGACTATATTTCTGACTGTACAATAGTCCTACCAAATACCCTGCCACTGATTCCCCCTCAAGAAGGGGCTCTTGGCTTGGCACCTGTAGCTCAGTGGCTAGGGCGCCAGCCATGTACAGTGGAATCGGTCAGGTTCAAATCCAGCCCGGGCCTGCCAAACAACAATGACAACTACAACTAAAAAATAGCCAGGCTTTGTAGTCCCAGCAACTGGGGCGATCTGGCTATAATATTGTTACTTCATTGGTCACCAGGGCACCTGTAGTCCCAGCTACTTGAGAGGCTGAGGCAAGAGAACTGCTTAAGCCCAAGAGTTGAAGGTTGCTGTGAGCTGTGACACCACAGCACTCTACCCAGGGTGACAGCTTGGAGACTCTGTCTCAAAAAAAAAAAAAAAAAAGAAGGGGCTCTTATAAATTCTCGGAGGGGGCTTGAGCCAGATATGACTCAGAAAGTCTATTCAGCTTATCTTCTCCTGGGAACTTCCTTAAGAGTGTGGTAATGCTCCCCTTTCCTTACATAGCTAGGTTTGGCCCAGTGAGAGAGAGAGAGAGAGAGAGATTACAGAAACACAGCAATAGGTGAAATAGCTTCTTAAAAAGAAAAATAAAAAAATGAAAGAGAATGAGGGGAAAAGGAGAGTAGTGTCACATGCAAGAGTAGCTAAAACTGGAAAAGAGCATTCAGAAAGCTCTTATTTCTTGATCGTCATGGTAGATATGCAGTTGTTAATTTCATCAGTCATTAAACTATACATCTACCTTTAATCTATCTTAATTGAAAAATTAAAAGAAGGAAACAATAGATTCTGAAAGCTAAGGGGTATGAAGAACACTGAAGGGACAGTGAGTAATTTTGTTTTCAAAGTTGAGGAGCATTTAAAGAAGGTGCTGGAAAGTGAAGGCAAAGCTCCCATGTACAACTATTTGAAACCTAATGGGATGAACAGTCAATGGGTAGTTCTAATGCCATGGATTGCTTACAGACAGGAGATACCACTGGACTTGTGTTTGGTAAGATGTACTTGGTGGTGGTGCATAGGCTGGAGAAAGTTGCCTTATAAATGAGGTTGACAGGAGCACCCTTCCCTTTGTCCCATTCACTCCTGCCCCATCCTGAAAGCAGAAATGAACCTTCACCAGACACATGCTCTTGGACTTCCTGTCTCTAGAACTGTGAGAAATAAATTTCTGCTGTTTATAAATTATCAAATCTCAAGTATTTTGTTTTAGTAGCACAATTGGATAAGGCATAAATCCATTTATCAACTGTCCTCTTTCTAAATTTTGTACAGGATGGATTGACATCTTCTGATTTCTGGGTTTCTTCAAAGTCATTCTGCTAATTCCAGAACCTGGCCTTCACACATGTGAAACTAGACAGCAATAACAATTATTAATATTATAGAAATAACCTTTGTTGGACATTTACTTTGTGCCAGTTGTGTGCTAAACAGTTTACATTTATTATACTGTTTGATACTCTTAACAGTTCCATGAAGTTAAGTATATTATTATCATCATTTTAGTTTATAAATCAAGAATCTAAGGCTTAAAGAGGAAAATAACTCATCCAAAGTTTATTGCGTGCAGTTAGTAAGCGGGAGTTCTAAACCTAAAACTGTCTTACATCAAAATCTGTGTGCTTAAAGTTGATGAATCAGCCCCGAGCACACACTGAAACTCAAACGCCTCCAGAGGCAACATCAGTGATACAAGGAGATAGAACTAATGAGACAACCAGGAGTCGTGGGGACCCTGGTGAGCTCTCAACTCATGTCTGTCTCAAGGTATAAAAGTTCACATTTTGCTAAAACACTGTATTAACCAAACAAATACATCCCAAGGCCATATTCAGCTAGCAAGACCCAGGTTTAAAGTTTAAGTGAAATTAATTTCTCAACCACAAGAACCTTTACCAATTTTGAATGGCTTGGTTTTCATCTAAAGTGTATATTTAAAATATTGGGTTTTCATGATGAGTGAGACAGTGAAGATAGAAAATGACTAACACTTCGGTCTCTCTCATCTTTTCTCCTTCACAAGAGGGACCCATTTCCAACTCTCTTTGGAAGTGCTCTAAACTTTCTTTTCCTCCCAAATAAACACTTTTTGCTACCTTGAAAAAAAGAAAAAGAAAATGACTAACACTTCATTCTTTGTTTATTCACTCAATGACCATCTGAGGGCCTTCTGTGTGCTGGGCTCTGAGGGTAAAGCAGTGGACATAACAGACATGGTTCTCACCTTCTTGGAGCTCGGGTCTAGTTGAGGAAACACTCAGGTCTACTCAGGGATACACAACATTTGTCAAACTTATTTCAATATTTTGTAAGATCCAAGTGTTCTGAGGGAAAGGCCTTAGGAAGTTTTCTCAATCCCAGGAGATGCAAGATGATAGCACATTTGCTGAGCGGACAGGCCTCATTCAGCCAGCACCGTGATTCCTAAAGCTTTTGAAAACATCTTTAGGAGGAGCCTGAACTGTCTGTTGGCCATAGCACTGACAGTCCTTCTTCAAACGTTAATACTGCATTATGGGCCCCAAATGCATTTGCACGAACAACCCCTTTTCTCAACACAACCTCTGATGTTCTGAAATCCTCAGGATATTCAGGAATAACTAACAAAGAACAAAAATGGGTGATTTCAAAATTCCAGGAAGAGATAAAGCCTAAGGAATAACTGGAAAGTAAGAAAGCATATGCCAAGATAGGAAAATAGAGGAGACTCTAAGTGTCTCTATGGAGTATTAGGAAGGAGAAATGTTGTCATGGAAAAATAATTAGGAGACAAAGCCACAGGAAATAGAATGAGATTTCTGATCAGTGCTTCCCTAGGGTGCCATCAAAATGGAACTCCTCAAGGATAGCATTGCTAGATAAAGTATAGCATTTCCAGTTAAATTTGAATTTCAGATAAATCAGGAGTGCTTTTTTAGCATAAGTATATCCCAAGTATTGCATGGATATACTTATACCTTAAAATTTTTTCATTTTTTATCTGAAATACAAATTTAAGTGGGTGCTCTAGGTTTTTATTTGCTAAATCTTGCAACCTTACCCAAGGGACTAGCCAGTAGCCTGGTGGCAATATGCAGGTTTTATCTTTTTTCATAGAAGGAAAGAAAGTAGAGGTCATCTCTCATCCATAGACACTTGGTCAGTGTCCTAAATTTGGTAGTAAGGACTGTGGGATAACACAGCCATCAGAAATGTGGGGTGGCTGAAGTCAAACTACTTGAGAATAGAGTCTGTGGCTTTGGGACTGGGAAGGGGCCTTACATGCCACCTAGTCCTACTCCCTGGAGGAATCTTACAGAAATGTCTGAAGTAGTGGCTTAGTTGTAACCAGATGGGGAAAAAAAAAAAAATCACCAGTCCAGAGGCTGAATATAGGCCTCTGGATCTGTATTAGTTTCTGGACAAAGAAGTAGTACTCAGAGGTTGGCCGTAGAGAACAGCATTCCAAATACTGGGCAATGGTCAGAGGAAGAAAAGAAAACTGCCATGTAGGTTTCCACCGTTGTTATCATTGTTTAATGTCACCAGCATTCTTCTAGATGCTTAGAAAAAAAGAAAAAGCTTGTCATTCATTATTATGTTTTATTATAAAGTATATCAAATTTCACAAAAATATATGTGCCTTCAAAAAACACAACCTTGGTCATTTCTCAGAACAAGGTTTTCTTCCTTGGAAAACCTTGAAATTGAAATGAGGACAACTGTTACACTCTAAAATCCAGCTGGGACACATTGAAGGGAATTCTCATTCTGTGGCCATCATCCTCAAAAATGCTTCCCTGAACACAGTGATATTTGAGATGCAGTAGTTTTAAAAAGTCAGACTTTCATCTTAAGTTCTAACAGGAAAGAAAGAAGGCTATAGAGAGTTTCCAGGGCCAATTTTTCCATTTCTTAGCCAGACATAGGAAGCACATGAAATATAGGGGGCTGTGTATCTCTGCCTTTCCTTACAGATCACTTCTTTGTCCCGAAGCTCATGAGCACTGCTACATGGTTGTACCTGGGCACATAGGATATGTGTGCACACATATATCTGTATGCACATGTATGGATGTGATACACGCACTGGGTTCTACTATCTCCTGAGATACAGAGACTTCTTCCTTTGCATCCCAGGCCCTGTGATTTTCAGGGAAAAAGCAAATATAATTTTTTTTTTTTTTTTTGAGACAGAGTCAGTCTCACTCTGTTGCCCTGTGTAGAGTGCTGTGGCATCATGGCTCACAGCGATCTCAAACTCTTGGGCTCAAGTGATTCTCTTGCCTCAGCTTCCCAAACAGCTGGGACAACAGGCTCCCACCACAAACCCCAGCTAGTTTTTTCTATTTTTAGTAGGGATGGAGTCTTACTCTTGCTCAGGCTTGTCTTGAACTCCTGAACTCAAGCAATCCACCCACCTCATCATCCCGGAGTGTTGGGATTACAGGTGTGAGACACCATGCCTAGCCAAATATTTTCATTCTAAGATATTGTGATGATTAATTTTATGTTTATGTGTCAACTTGGCTAGGCAAAAGTAGCCAGATAATTTGGTCAAGTACAAGTTTAGATGCTTCTATGAAGGTACCATTAGATGAGATTAACATTTTAATCAGTTGACTTTGCATAATGCAGATTACCCTCCATAATGTGGGTGGACCTCTTCCAATCAGTTGAAGGCCTTAAAACTAAAAGTCTGATGTTCTTCCACAGGCTGCTTTCAGACTCTGATTACAGCATCATCTCTTCCCTATGTCTCCAGGCTGCCAGCCTCCTCCATAGATTTCAGACTTGCCAGCCTCCAAACTTGCATAAGCCATAACTTAGAAATATCACACTCTCTTTCTCTTTCCATATATACATACATATATGTCACAAATACACATACACACATCCTATGGGTTATAGTTACCTGGAAAACCCTAACTAATACATATTTTTCCTCCAAATTTGATAAAATAGCATGGCCAGGTCTTATTTTACAATTTATAATCAGCTCCTGGAATCTCCTCTGAGATCCATAAGGTTTTTTTGGCTCTTAGTCTTGAAGTGTGCAAAGGCCCATGCTCACACCCAGCCTTGGCTAGAGACCTCAAGTTGCCAAACAGGCTACTCTTTCTCCTCTTCTCCCACCTCACTCAGGAAAGGTGAATTCACTACAAACACACCTTCTCCCCTCACAGCCTGGAGCTTGGGTTTCAGAGACACACGGGGAGTTTATTTGAAAGTCCAGCCAAGAGGCAACTGCTGCTCTCACAGGACATGCGAAATTTTGGCACAGCTATGGGCTTCAGAGAGCCTTAGTGCAAGGAAGAGGAGCAGTAGGCTGGATCCTAAGCTCTCCAGAAACCTCAGAGATGTGAGTCAGAATTCAGCTGTCCACACTGAGCTGAGGAATCTCCACAAGGACCACGGAGCCCAGCTATGGATGGACCAGAGTCTGTGAACAGGCCTTGTGAATGATGTCACCATCATCCCATGACATTAAACAGTTAGGCTTGGCTTCAAGGGGACACTGAATCACATGTGTCACGGATGAGTTAAAAATCCATCAGTAAAGTTAGCCCAACACTCACGTTTTGCTTTTCCATACATAAGTATCAAAGTGAGTGCAGGCCCCTCAGCACCATAATCCATTATCAAAAACTGAAAGCAGCTGGTTGAATTTTTAAACTTTCTACATAGAGAAACGCATCTGGTCCCAGTTTGCTGTGAAGAAATCAGTTTCGTTCTTCTGCCCAGCCCAGCCACAGAAACCATCAGGAGCAGCCTGCCTCTCCAAATAAGGGGCCATCACGCTGCCTTCGTCCTGCTGAAGAATTTGCAGCCCTTCCCCACTGCTAGTACCATCAGCCTCCAGCGGGGAGTCTGAAATTCCACCAGTTCAGAGAGAAGGGGCTGGAAGCAAGCAGAGCAGCTCTAGTCTCAAAGAGAAATCTCTGGACAGATCGTGTTTATAAAGAAAAAAAAAATCATTTGGAATGGATTGTCTCAGAACCAATTTTTAGGATTGTGCAAAGTTGAAGTATCGACTAACTCTGTTCATTTCAAAGTCCGGGCTCGGGCATAATTTATCTCTTTGATTCCACTGACCATCAGCAGTTGTGGCCACTTTCGGCCCAGCTGCAGAGAACAGTTAAATGATGATGTCCATACCCCCCCAACCCCCCCAACCCTTGAATCACCTCCAGCCATTTCGGCAGTCTCACCAGGCACTTCCTGTCTCTCCAGCTCCACTGTCTGGCACTTATTTCAGACAAGTCAATATGTTTAAATTATATCTGAACTCAAGGTAATTAATCATAAAGCTTTATGCTTTGTAATGTGCTTTTTTTTTTTTTTTTTTAACTTCTGGTTGGCATTCCACTGAATCACAATTATAAAGAAAAGGCTATCCGCAATGCATGTGAGTATCACTCAAACATTCAGGCTGGGAGTCTTTTCTGGACAAGGGTGTACAAGGAGTGCACTGAAAACCTCTGCTCTGTTACAGATCCAAATAAGAGGGTCATGATGGTATTTCGGGAAATATTAAGCAGATGAAAGGAAAGGCCCATATGAGCTGGCTGGGTCCCCATGTCTAGAAGCAATCTAATTTGAAAGCATGAAAGTCAGGTGATGAGTTGTCTCTCTGATGCATTTTGCAAATACAGCAAAGGCTTTGAAGCTCATGCTATAGTTATGCCACAGGACCATATTGGGTACACGTCCTTGAAGACTGATAAGTGCTTCTTTAAAGAGATCGTGCCTCCCCCAGTTTCAATGGCCAGATTGTATCACATGGCTTTGGTATTCAGCTTCGTCATTCTGTCCAGTCCAACGCCAGGACCCACAGAACGTAGTGGTTTCCCACTCTCTTGAAGGTAGGTTGACATTCAAGTTCTCGACCCTCAGTGAAAAATTTCCCATCTTGGAAGTGAGTGAGGATGATCATTTGTCATGATTTGTTTCTGGTTTCTACCCACAGAATATTTCTAACATCATATATGTGAGAGATATATAAGTTCCAACAAAAAAATCTCTGTGGGAGACATTTTTTTCCCCACATTAGTCACTTCTCTAACACTGGCTGACTATCCTACCACTCAATTCTATTCACCTTTGATATCATCTGCCTGGAGTTAGTGTTAGGTCCCACAAGTTAAGGGCTCAGTCCCACAACACTGCTCCCACCTAAGACACTGATTCCAAATCCCAGGGCCTCATATTTATGACCAAGTGGCTATGGACTGGGGTTCCCAGGAGCTCTCTCTGATTTTGCTAGGACAGCTCATCAAAACTCAGAAAAACAGGCCAGGGGTGGTGGCTTACACCTGTAATCCTAGCACTCTGGGAGGCCGAGGCAGGTGGATTGCCCTGAGCTCAGAAGTTCAAGACCAGCTCTGAGACAGAGTGAGACCCTGTCTCTACAAAAAAAGCTGGGTGTTGTGGCAGGCGCTTGTAGTCCCAGCTACTTGGGAAGCTGAGGCAAGAGAATTGCTTGAGCCCAAGAGTTTGAGGTTGCTGTGAGCTGTGATGCCATGGTACTCTATCTAGGGCTACAAAGTGATACTCTGTCAAAAGAAAGGAAAGAAGGAAGGAAAGAAGGAAGGAAGGAAGGAAGGAAGGAAGTTAGTTAGTTTAAAAAAAATGCTTCAAACTAAGACAATTGAAAGCTAATTGGAAGCAAAATTTAAAAATTAAAAAAAACTCAGAAAATATTTTACTTACATTTTATAATTTTTTTTTTTTTTTTTTTTTTGAGACAGAGTTTCACTATGTCTCCCTCAGGAGATTCCCGTGTAGTCACAGCTCACAGCAACCTCAAACTCTTGGGCTACAGCAATTCTCTTGCCTCAGCCTCCTAAGTAGCTGGGACTACGGGCTCTTGCCACAGCACCTGGCTATTTTTTGGTTGCAGTTGTCATTGTTGTTTAGCAGGCCAGGGCTGGGCTCGAACCTGCCAGCCTAGGTATATATGGCTGGTGCTCTACTCACTGAGCTATGAGCGCTAAGCCTACATTTTATAATGTTAAGCAGATCAAAGGAGAGATCCATATGAACTGACTGGGTCCCCATGTATAGAAGCAATCTAATTTGAAAGCATAACATTTCTTTTTTGCTTATTATCATAAACAAATAATAATGACTTATTATAATGGATATAATCCAGAAACAGCCATGGAAGAAATGCATAGGGTATGGGGTATCAGGGCTGGGTGTGGGGATCCTGGAGCTCTGCCCCCTCTGGGTGTGCCACCTTCCCAGTAGAGGGGATTTATCCAACTGTGGATTAAAAATATTTAGGGAAAAATACAATAAAAAAATATAAATTTTAAAAATAGTCCACAACAATTACTTATATAGTACTAAAATTCTATCAGGTATCATAAGTTTAGAGATGATTTAAAGTATGTGGGAGGATGTATATAAGTTATATGCAAACACAATGCCATTTTACACAAGGGACCTGAGTATTCTGGATTTTGATATCTGTAGAAAGTCCTGGAACCAATCTTCCCATGGATACTGAGATAAGACTGTACTTTGCTGTGTATACCAACCTGGTGGAAGTTTTCAGAACCTCTTTGCTTAGAACTTCTATAACAGTCCCATGATGTGGACATGTTTGATTAAATCATTGGCCATTAGAGATTGGCTAAATCTCTAGCATCTCTTTCCTCATGGGAGCCCAGGGGATGAGGCTGACATTTCCAACGCTCTGACATGGTTGGGTCCTGTTCCCAACCTGAACCCATCTAGGTACCACTGAGAGTCATCTCAGTATCACAAACTCAGGTATGATTGAA
Organism: Loris lydekkerianus; assembly: GCA_963574355.1. Lineage (NCBI taxonomy): Eukaryota > Metazoa > Chordata > Mammalia > Primates > Lorisidae > Loris > Loris lydekkerianus. The sequence continues at coordinate 19,647 of CAUYPK010029840.1, forward strand.
AGAAGTTTATTACTAATAACTAGACAATTCTCTTACCCCTACCACTCAGAAAATTCCAGGAATGTTAGAAGCTCTTACGTTAAGAATCAGAAAGAAGACCAGACATCTATTTCTTCTTATATCCTAATGTCACACCATCTAAGATGCCTCAAAAAGAATAGGGGAAAATTTAGAAAAATGGACTTAGAGACTCATTTAAGAAATACTGCCTTCCCAAAAGACAATCATTTTAGATGCATTTCAGAATGTATAAAAATTATAAATACTATGCATCAGACAGGTTTTGGTATAGCAAACAGATAGCTATTTTAAGCAGGAAGAAACAAGGCAGGGAGTGGGATGCTTTCAAAATCACTGGAGGGGCTATGGCCGCAGGTTCTGAGCTGGTCTTCTGGTGACTCCCAGAGCCGTGTCATGCAGAGGGGAATCTGGGTCAGTGAATGCACAATAGAGGCCACTGCAGGGCAGTAGCCCATCTGCTTAAAAAGCATCGTGAAATAGGGTCAGTCTTACTAAATAAAGTACCATCTTCATGAAATGTAAGCTTTGTTGTAATGACAAAAACTAAAGCAAGAATACAAACAACCAACAACAGCAGAACCCATCTCACCCTGACATTCATACACATTCTCTAAGTCCCATTTTTTCTATGAGTCTTGCTGTTCCAAGGTTGGCATCCTAAAACACATGTATGACTAAAAATAAAAACATTTTTCGAACATCAGAAATAGACATTGTAGGGAGGTTAATAGTATGGGCCTATCTGAGCAGGTCCTAAAGGGGGCAAATTTAAAATGGTTGGCACTCTACAATATGACCCCAATGCCATAGAGAGCAAGCAGAGAGAGTGCCAGCCAATACATCACTCGCATTGTTGAAAAATTCTGAGACCTGAGAGACTCAGTAAAAGTATTCTAGGACAGGTTTAAATAAATTATCACCACACCTATTTTTGTCAATAAGGTTTCATTGGGATACAGCTACATCTATGTGTTTACCTATTGTTAATTGGGCTTTTGTACTCTGATTGCAGAGCTGAGGAGTTGCAACAGAGCTAAGGTAGCTCATAAAACCTAAAATATTTACTATCTATTCCCTTCAGAGAAAAGTTCACTGACCTCTGGTTTAGGGTAGCATGGGCCACCTGTAAGAGTCATACCTGCCCATTCTCAACACCAAGACAGATTGGCATAAATTGTCACCATAACATCCAAACATTGATTCACAAAGAGAATTGTGTTTTCCACAAGAAAAGGGTATTTTGTCTTTTTCTATTTGATAATATGGATTTGCTTATCACTTATCTCTTAGACTGAACAGGAATTACTGTTCTTAAAAAATCCATTTAGCAAAAGAAGGCAGTTTTCAAAGATTCTAGATTCAAAAAAATAAAGAAGCTTTCTAGATCTGAGCTGTCCAATAAACTTTTCTGCAATGATGGAAAAGTTCTATATCCTGTTGTCTAATACACTTGAACTTAACTTTTAATTTTATTTAATTTTAATTACTTTTAATTTAAGTAGGCACATGTATCTAGTAGGCTCTGTATTAGTGCAATTCCAGACCATAACCTTAAGCCTTATGTTCTTCTCATTTTTATGTCACTCTCTAAATCCTGCTTAAAGATAAAAGATTTCAATGTAACTAACAGGGATAAGGACAGCCGCGTATATCAGTAAAGATCTCAAGAATATATCTAATATCAAAAGTCATCTGAATAAGTTTTATACAAATAATGAAAATGCCCTCTTTTTAGAGTCATATAAAATCTAAATTGTGAAGACAGTAAAATCTGGTGAAGTGAAAGGGTGCTATTAGGCCTCAAGTGTTGAAAACATTTCCAGTTTTTTTTTTTTTGGGGGGGGGCTCTAGTTTCTAGGGCTGTGACTCTTGTTTGTATTGACTAGAACTCAAGACTTTAACTTAATTCATAAAGAGGTATTTTAAAACATAGATCAGTTCTAAATATTCAGGCTACTACTCACGATTTTTTGTGCTGGCTCACATCCTGTTTGTTCATTAGGCTTGTTTCTCTTATTCATTTAAATATTGTTCTTTCTCATTTGGAAAGTCAATAATTTTGGAAAGGTCACATCAATCTGCCTTTCACCCTTCACCATCACCACAATAGTCAGCACCTAGTGTCCCACCTCACATTCTGACTGGGAAGGAGCAGACAATTCGTTTCTCTTTTTCCTTACTATGTCTTTCTAGATGTGAAAGAAACAGATTGGAAACTTCCAACATACCCATCCATGTCCAGCTCAAAGGAATATGAGGAGCGACAACCCAGCTGCCAACTTCCCCTGTTCCAGACTCACATGTCTGTCAGATTAACACGATACGGAACACATTTCTCCAGCTGGACATCTGGGCTTTGCAGCTGCCACAAGGACCCCATGTGTCTAGGAATGTCAGCTTAACTCTGAGACTGAGTCAATGAAAGGAGAAATGGCAGGATGCTGTGTACCTGCGCCACCCCACGTGGCCACTCCTACCCTGTACTTTAGTTAGAGCTCAAGGGAAGTAATATACAACAGAGCCATAACTATGTTAAAAAATGCCAGACTGCCATATTTGGGAGGTAAACTAGCAAAAGATGGCTCTGTGTAGCATTGAGTAAGTTTCGTGTCTGTGTTTAAGAAGATTTGTAAGATTTTCAACATAAAATCTAAGAAAAGAAAAATGACATTAGGTCTGTTTGATTATGTCTGACACCTTTTCTTCTTTCATTGGGGACATCAACAAGGTGGGCTAGATTGAACACAACAGCACTAAATGACATATTTTATCAAACTTGAGTTGACAAGTTTTGTAGCAATCTTCTTCCAAGACTGTAAGAGAACCTCATGCATTTACGTGTAAAAACCATGGAGAAATCTGGAAAGCTCTGGAAAGGAACAACAGGAGAGTCCTCAACAGCAACACTTTCCTCTACATGTTATAACAAGGGCGATCCCTTCCTCTGCCATCTCAGTTAGAAATCTAAAAGACACTTCCAAGGCCCATCACTGATCATTCTTAGTCAGATACCACACCATCACTTCCAGGACCTCAAAAGAATGGTCTCCATCTCCAGTGGGCTGGAACTCTAGTGTGACAAAAACTGGAAAGTCAAAACCACTAGCCCATGGAAGTTTCAACAACCAGCAAAACATCCATGTGATGGAAACAATTTCTGACTGTGACAGTCAGGCAGTGCAAGTTTCCAGAACTATTGTGGCTGGAATTTTGGTCTAAACTGATCAGTCATGGTCCCCAAAGTCACTGTAATCGGAGTAACCAATACTTCTGTGTTTCTGCCAATTGCGCTACTGTGTGGACAAACCATGGATGATAAGATTGGCTCAGTTGCAATTAAAAAGTCTCCTGTGGGCTAAACTGCCACATGCAAAAGGCCTTATAATTCTCTGTCAAGGCTGAGATGGCTGCTGAGTCCCAGTGCTACTGTATCAGAAGATGTTTTTCCTGGACTCTCACTGGCGAAGTCCCTGGATGAGGACAGCAGGGCTAGAATTTAGGCGAGCCCACCACCCACAGGTCTCCTAACACTTTGTGCCTAAGTTTCCTTATTTGTAAAATGGGCCTATGATAAACTACTTTACAACTTGTTTTCGAAGCCAATGAGGAGCATAAATGTCCCCAATAAACAGTGAGCAATTAGAGAAGGTGGGCTATAAAATGCCTCGACTTTACTATAATTCAAAATGCTACATGACACCACCCCCAAATTTATACCAAACCCAATTGTTTTGAACTTTTCTGCTCTCTAGAGGTATAATTTCCTCCCTTCAACCATTTTTAAGCCATATAAGCAATATTCCTTCTGACTGCTCCATCCTAAAATATGTGTAAAAAGTCAGCCTGAATACTCTGATTGTAGGGATGAAGCTTGTCCCTACGGCTCAGTAGAAACTTATTTCCTGCTGTTGTTGCAGTAATTCCATTTTTCCTGGCCGGGGGGGGGGGGGGGGTCTGTGGTGTAAAGGAAGTCACTATGTAGCTAAATCAACCTTCGGCTAGCAGACAAAATCCCCGAGTGGACATTCAAATTTCAACCTTTTATATCATTGCTCTTCCACTCAGCATCACGCCCACTTGTCCTGTGTTATGGATTGAATCATGCTCCCTCTTCAGTTCACAAGTTGATTTCCTAACTCCTCAATATTTCAGAATATGAACTTATTTTGAAATAGTATCTTTGCAGAGATTACCAATATAAAATGCAGTCATTAGGGTGGGCCTTAACTTCATAAGGAATCAGTGTCCTTATAAAAAGGGGAAATTTGACGTCAGACACAAAGGGAGAAGCCACATGAAGACAGAGACTGGGATGATGTTTCTACTAGCCAAGAAATACCAAAGATTTTCAGCAAATCACCAGAAAAGGAGGGAGAAGCAGGGCACAGATTCTTCCTCACAGTCATCAGTGGGAGCCAGCCCTGCAGACACCCTAATCTTGGTGTTCCAGCTCCAGAACTGTGAGACAAGCGTGTTGTTTAAGCCACTCAGTTTGTGATGCTTTGCATGGAAGCTGTTGCACACTAATAATACTGTGGCTGGGTTATCCTCTAACAGAGAGGAGGGGATTATTGGAAGAGAATGCAGGAAATATCTAGCATTGCTTGATACACCTTTATTTCAAGGGCTCTACGTCATTACATCATTCGATCCTCGTCAAAACCCCCAACAATAAAAAATAAAGAAATGAAAAAAAAAAATAAAAACCAACAAAGTAGGTATCACCTCTGTTTTGCAGATGAAGAAACTGATGCTCAGAGAATTTAAGTAACTTTCCTCAAGTGCTGCAGGTATCAAATAGCAAAACTGTACTGTGTACCTGATTCTGAAGGTCTGTGCTGTCCCCTCCTCCTCTCTGTACCATCTGACCCTTGGAATGGGGTCTCATGTCATCTCCAGACATGTCAGAATTCCTGATCTCTTATGTAGTCCTGAGAGAAATTCCAAGTCTTGATCCAACTACTTCTTATAAGTCACTCCCTGGAAGCTAGACCAACTGCAGAAGAGAAGGTGATGTTTTGAAATTGACTTTGGCATGATAATTTTCTAGTCAGCTCGGTTTGGGGATTTTCTTCCTTGAAGAAAGTGAGAATGAGTACTTTCTCGCATTCTTTAGTTTGAAGTGCAGAGGATGAGGTGGTCACTGTCATGATTACATGGCCAACTTGGCCTCACTTTCCGATTGGCTGGGTAGTCCCATCAAATCTGGAGATCTTTCTCATTAAACCCAGTATGGCATCAGAACTCGGAATTCAACTACTTTTTGTGCAAGAGAAACACCTTTGCTATTGATTTTGCTCTCACTCTTAATTTCCTTTTTTTTGAGGCTGAGGGTTGTTGAAGGGGCAAAGTTATTAGTTTTTTTGCTTCATATATATGATGTGAATTTCATGCAGACCTGCTGAAAGCTGATCCAGACAAAATACAGGACATGACGCTTCCTTTTCACCATTTACAGTTCATGCAACTTCACTTACATGGCCAATCTCAGTTTTCTTAGGAAGAAAGATGCAGAAAAATAAGATAGCTATAAAGAAATCTGTCCTCAACTCTTATTTTAGCTTTCAAAGTGATGGTGCCTCACTGAGGAGCTAGCTACGTGGAAAATGAATTAGAATATTCAAGTGCTTAAGAACTCAGGCTTTGGGATCAAAACCGGGTTGAGATCCCAGCATTTCTTTATCTGCAGGAAGATTACTTAACTTCACCAAGTTAATTTCCTTAGCTTAAAATAAAATGCAAGGGGGAGAGAAGAAGGGTTTTTAATTTGAACTCCACAACACTAGCCAAAAAGATTAATTTAAATGATGGTTTATGTTAAGGGGATGGAACATAGTAGGTGTTCAGAATGGTAGCCCTTATGATGATAGGTATGTTCCTTGGCCTCCTCCCACGTCTGAGTTAAGATGGACAAGTTATCCTCTCTGTGCCAGGAAACCCAAATGCAAGGTGGGGCTGACCCTTCATTGCTTACTTAAACCACAATCACTGTGATGTGCGGCGTTTAGGGAGGAATCCTTGGGTGAATTTCAGCCTCTGTATCTGTTATGTGGCAGCTATGCAGCAATGCACCACTGTGCTCATTGGAGGACTGCAGTACACAAGCTAGAGCTAGGCCCAAGTCTTTACACACAGACAGCAGCTGCAACCTGCCCTTCAGTCAGGCACTATGTCAAGCATTTGGCAATATCTAGTATCTCTTCCCTCCACACTCTACAAGGGCAAAACTTACCACCCCCACCCCTCCCAAGAGGGCAAACACAAAAGTATGGCAAGTCCAGTTGTTGGTCTAGAACTCTAAAACAAGATGTTGGAAGACTTGGAAAATGGAGCTCACATTTCAGAACAAGAGAAGGAAAGGCAGGAAATTCCAGACAGCTCACTCCCAGGCATTCCTCAAGCCCTGAGCAGACCTCCTTAGGCCCTGATTACACATGCCCCTGCCTGGTTTCGTATGGCTATGATTGTCTTTAGGGAATGTGAGCCTAGAAGCCTGGACATTGTCAAGGATGAGCTGGTGTCTCTACAGCACAGAAGGAAGAGGAGGTTCATTAGATACATTGTAAATATGTACCAGACAGCCAACAAAACAAAGAAAATAATAAAGACAACCCAACTTGGATGATAAGATTTGATTTATAAACTGAGATAATTGTAAGACATACCAAATCTCCAAGGTCCAAGCATTCACTTATTTGTTCAACAAATATTTTTAATGCACTTAAGATACATCAGGCTCTGTGCCAGGCTCTAGAGAGATCAAGGTGAATGATATAGCTATGTCCCTGTGCCATACTGGGAAAATAGAAGGTGACACGTATTACTCATTTTGGTTTCCCCAGTAGAGACTCCTTGATAGGCCAGAGCAAGAACTCAATAAATGATATACAAGTAAATGGTTGAAAATAACACTGATTGAGTGTACACTATGCATTGGACACTGTTCTAAACTATAAGTAAATGTATTAAGTCATTTTAGATGTAATATTTTAATGCATTGATAACATAATTAAATATATTTAATTCATTTATTTAGGAAATGAACAAATGATGTATACTCAACCCTCAAAACTTCTATCCTGAAGACATTTTGAATCTGCACCAGAAAGTACAAGAATAAGCAACACTGCACGTTGGCTTTGCGTTACGCATTCAGAAATCTACACAAACATAAGAAGAAAATGATTTTTGCAAATTGTCACAAAAATAAGCTGAGTTCAAATCCTAATTTCACCCTATAGCTGTGTGATCTCACAAAAACACAATCAACCTGTCAGGCCCTCAATTTCTAATCTGTAAAATGGATTTAATATCCCCCCTCCTGGTGCTATTGTGAGGGCTAATCAGGTCCTAACAGGAGAAAATGCTCCTGAACTGGGAGGCATCCTCAAAATAATAGTTGCTACTACATACTTAGGACCTGTTACGAGGCAGCAGAACTTAGTGAGGAGTTAAACTTAGAAGCAATGTCTTTAGTTCCAAATCTGGGTTGCATTAGCCAAATGACATATGTAAATAGAGGGATTAAATGAGATGATGTGGGTTAAGATGTCTTAGTTCAGAGCTACTGTTGTATAATGGAAGGGGGAGGCCAGCTCTTCCCCAGGAGTGAGTCATTACAGGCTTTCTAAGAGTCTCTGGATAATCTTTGTGAGCTGGTTCAAATGAACTGAGTGAACTCAGTGAACTCCCAGGCCCTCCTCTCCTGGGAACCTGGATCATCCCTCATCCCATGTGGGTGTGAGAATCACGTGACTGGCTCTGCCAGGTTCAGGGTAAAGAAGGCCCACCTGGGCGTGCTTCCTGGGGCCCCTGAGGCTAACAGAGGAGTTACTGCTTGACAAGGGTGTGAGAGGGCAAGGAGCAGCGGTTCTTTCTTCTTGCTTCTCAGAGCCAGAGTATCTGCAGGTACAGGGCAGGTGTGGGGACAGTCCTCTGAAAGGAACAACTAGTGATGTTCACAACATCACCCTACTTGGGGGAAAATTAACAAAATATTTCTGCTGCCAGCAGAATACACAGTAGGCTAAAAGATCATGTGGATAGCATTTGGTAGGCTTTACAATAAATTCTTACTTTCTTGTCCTTAGCTGACTGAACTTCAGACATGTTTTGTCTGTATTAATTATTTCTAATTTTTAAAAAGTGACTGCAGAGTCAATAAACCCCTCCATACACCTTGTGAGCTAAGTAGGCATGTTTGACCCTTCACTTTTAAAGCCTTCTGTATTCCAAAGGAACTGTGGTACATTTGTGGCTGGGTAAGATCTTGGTTCAAAAAGAGTTAATTGACATCAAAGGTGATCTCTTTAGATCCCAAGCTGCTTTTGAAAATAGACTTGATACCACAAGAATTTCAATGCTGGGGTTTAAAACTCTCAACCTGTAAAGTTATCAACCAGGCAAATCCTGCTCCACCTATGCTGTGAACAGAACATGTGCTATTGTGAAACATAAATCTACACAAGCACAACATGATTTTGATCCACACAGCTGAAATTAGGACCCCTGGAAAATATGTATAGTCAGTTAATTGTTTGATTTACAGAAGAAAATTATAATGGGGCCCGTTTCGCTGGTCCTGCCTCGTGGTTGGGTGAGAAGAGTCCTTACCACTATACATATGGGATCAATATAATGACTCACCTGGGGCTGATTTTCTGACTCTGCATTTCTAAAATTAAAACCAAAACACAACTGCAGAAGTTCCAAGACACCTCTGTATGACACGTGGCCATCACTTACACTGATGTCCTGCATTATACATTTTATCTAATCAATTGACACTTTAAGAAGTGGAGAATTCAATAAAAATAACAACATGGTGACAATTGAGTCTTCCACCTCCCCTTCCCTAGAAACATTGTCTTCTATGTGGTCCCCACTCAGGTCAAGGCATTTCACTAATTTACTACTCATTAAAAAGATATTTTTATACCCAGCCTGTAATATTATACTCTTCTGTAATTATTAGAGCTCCCAACAGAATTCCAGACTCAAAAATGATGGCTGGGAAGCTGAGTCGCAATTATGATACTTTAAATAATTCGTCAAAAGTCGAACCACAGTTAAATAATTTATGGTCTTTGATCTTGTCACAGATCTACCGAAATCTTAACATCACTCAAACTAAATATTTTCAAACAGAAAAGGGAGAGTCACTTTCTCCTCTACCACCCACTACTCTGGGCTGAAGATACAAAAATAAAGGTTCCAGATGTTTGTCTTATTTTGAAGTCAGACCCCAGGAGGGACATTTCTGACAGCCTCGGTGACCTAGCAGGGTAAAACACTTTGGTTGACAATTAACTTTACTTCTTTTGATTTGTATATCTCCAAAGGCAGAACTAAGAAGAAGTGAGAGAATAAATAACTTTTGATTATATTTATCTGAAGTTTTGCAAAAACGAAATTCTCACATTTGCCATGGATCAGATTTACCTGCACAAATTTAAACCACAGATTGGCTAGGCCCAACTCTAGAGTTTCTGATACGGGAGAGCCAGGTTAGCCCAGGAATTTTGCCTTTCTGGCAAGGTCCCAGGCATGCCAATGCTGCGGGTCCAGGGGCTGCATTTAGAAAACCCAGGAGCTAAACTTAGAGCTTTTGTTTCCTTAGACATGGTAAAATTGTGAGCTGAAAACACATGAGCTCTTAGACTCCATCAGAGCTGTCCTGAGAAATAAGAAAAAGAAAGGGAGCAGGGTAGGCCTCTCCATGGTCAAGTCTAGAGTTCATGTAAAGGAGCAATCCTCTCATACAGGAGAATCCACCGCCCGTGAGGCTAGAGCAGGCCAATTCACTGTCCCTCAGACCGTTGGAGGGCCGGACTATACTTTAAACAAAAAAACTCTGAACAAATTCCTATGCACACTGCCCATATCTTATTTTGAAGTAAAAAACAAAACGGGAACAAATACAATTCACACCACTTCATGTGGCCCTCGGGCCGCAGTTTGAGGACGCCTGGGCTAGAGAAAGGATAATGCTGCTCACTGAGCAGGGAACTGGCCTGGAGCTCAGGAGTATTAGTCTCCAGGAGTTAAAGGCACCCAATTGTTAAAGTCATCAAACTCCAGGAGAAAAACAATCTCACCTCACCAGAAGAACAAAGGGAAAAAATAAGAAACAATAGCTCGAGATGACTCAAGCCTCCCCGTGACCATGTCTATGATCCTCAGACAACTCTTTAATTAACATGTATTTCAGCCACTTCACTGTTACAGACAGGATGTAGAAATAGCATCTCCCAGTTCAGTTTGGGTCTTCTTCATTTGCAACCAGAGGCCAGATCTTGCTTGGTAATTTATATGACAGCAATGGTTGCGTGGAATTTGTTTGCTAAATTTACTTTCTTAAAACAAAGAAATTGGGGTTATGCATGGGGACCAAAGAGATTATCAGGACATTATTTAGCTTCAGAAACAAAGAGACCTCAAACCAGATGGAATTTCACAGGCTCTCAGCTGATTTGCTCACGAGGTCTGCATCAAGGACTCCTAGGGAAGGGTTAAGTGATGATATCACTGTTTCATGATAATCCCCCTCAGTAATTATCCCCATTTTTGCCTCAGGGATCTAGAGAACTCAGGCTAAAGCAGGTGGGTTGTTTTGCAATAATTTTCCACATAACTGCAGCTGAGTGTATCTGGAAAGAGTAAAACCCTGCCTATTAGGACAGAAAATGTTGAATTCTGTTTGTAGGACTTTGAAAGAATATTATAATAGTTAACTTCTAAGCAATTTTTATTTTTTATTTATGTATTTATTCATTTTTATTTATTGTTGGGGTATCATTGAGGGTACAAAGAAAACTAGGTTACCCTGCTTGCATTTGTTAGGTAAAGTCCCTCTTACAATGGTGTCCCATCCCCAAGAGGTGATAAGCAATTTTTAAAGGCAGCTTCTGCCTAGGGTATAGGAAAATGAAGGTAATTAAACTATTTTCAGCTAGTTTTTATTATGAAGGAAATGTTATGTTTTAACATTTCCTTATAAAAGTAAACTGCCAGGAGACATCCCAAGGCTCTGAGGCTGAGCAGATAACAGTAATAATATTAAACATTTACTGAGCACGTGCTCTGACCTTCGCACCAATCCCGTGAGGACGCAGAGGCCTGCAGAGAGTGGGAGCAAGCCCAGGTCACATGGTGAGTAGCACAGGGGGCCACCTGCATCTGTCTGATTTCAGTGCCCCCACGAGGCCAGCGAGCAGTTCTGAATCTGTAAAATAAAACAATCTGAGTGTGATTGCTATTTGGTTGGGGGGAAGGGTAAAGATGCATATAGAATATTCTTTTGTCCTATAGTTATGTACACAGGTGGAAGCTATAACATAGGAGCTCCAGTCACTATGGAGACAGCAAATGTCAGCCGTCAGGTGCAAGGGAGCTACACCTACATGTCCCACCCTCAGAGCCCAGTTGCCTCATTTCCATTGCTGTCACTCAGGCGGTAATCGTCTCTGATACTTCCCTGTCTCACACGGGAGCCAGGTGCTCTGAAAACCACCTACTAATGCTTTGTCTAAACATTTTACTAAAAGAAACATGTTGTCTTCCTTGTGATCTAACTAAATTTCTTTTCCCGATCTTGTAACCCCAAATGAGAAACTACTCAATTATTAAAACTCCTAAACACTCTTGGTTCAGTAATTTTGATTATTTCTCAAAAGGGTAAAAATCTATTTAGGGTGTGACAAGCATGGCAGAGCCGAAGGTCCCCAGTTCCCTTCCAAACCTGTTCTTTTTCACCTGTTCCCAGCTCAGGGGATGAAACCTCACCATTTCTCAAGCCGCGTTTTCCTCTTTTGTCCTTCTTGTACATCTGAACCACCAGCTACTCCTAAAAACTATCTCCAGATTGTATCTCAATTTCTCCCGCTCTCCTTATCTCCATTGCCACCTCCCAAGTCCAGGTACCAGCACCTCTCACCTGTCAAGTCCCATCACCTCCTACCTGATCTTTATACAGCAGCCAAGGGCATTGTTTTCCATCCACCTTTCAAAAAATCCTTTTTCTTTTAAATTATACAACAAGCACATAAAGACGTTGTGGCAGGTTTAAAATGGCCCCCTAAAGATACCCATGTCTTAACGCTTGGGTCTGTAAATGTGATCTTACCTGGAAAAAGAGTCGTTGCAGATATGATTAAGTGAAGGATCTTGCATTGGGGAGATGACTCTGGATTTTCTGGGTGAAATGCTATCACAAGTGTCCTGATGAGAGAGTGGCAGAGGGACATTACACACACATACGAGGAAGAGGAGGCAGTGTGGCCACAGAGGTAGAGACTGGAGAGAAACAGACAGGTGAGTGAATGCCAGCAGCCACACGAAGCTGGAAGAGGCAAGGAATGGATTTGTCTAGTGACATGATCCTGCCAACCTGGACTTGAGCCCTATGAAACTGACTACAGGCCTCCAGCATCTTGAACTGTAAGAGAGTAAGTGTGTATTGTTTCATGCCAACAAGTCGTAGTAATTTCTCACAGTGGCCACAGAAACTAATGCATAGGTCCAGCCACATGAAGCTGGAAGAGGCAAGGAATGGGTTTTGTTTAGTGACACAATTCTGCCAACACCTGGTCTTCAGCCCTATGAAAATTCAAACATCATTGATGAGGTCCAAACACCTCCGGACCACCCTCTATCCCCCACCTCTTTTTGTTCCCTCCATCCAGGGTACCAATTGTCATAAATTTTGAGTTTTTCTCAGTTCAGTCATTTTATGCACATGGATGTGTTAAAGAAGGACACCATTTGCTTTGTGTTTTAGTGAACTCAAACGACTCCCCTAAAGTGTACAGTTCGGTTTGGTCTGCTTTTGAATTTTGCATAAATAAAGATGATGCTGTGACCTTGTGTGTACTCTTCTGTAACTTCTATCTTTCCCTCAACAGTCTATTTTTGAGATTCAACCTCATTATTATGAGTACAGATGTATGGTTTGGTTGTTGTCTCTACTGTAGTGTATACCAGTCCATAGACATATTCTAATCTGTTTATGCATTTATACCCAGATTGATTTTAGGGAAGGATACATTGGCTCATGATGTGACCTGCCAGGACACCCACTCTACCATCACCTTGCTGCTGTGGTCATGTGAGTCAGCCTCATCCCCACAATCCCCTGGTCTCTTTTTTCATCTCATTTCATCCCACTTTTCCTGATTCTCTGGCTTCCTTTGTGTCCCCAGAACATTTCTAACTCACCTGTCTACCTTAGGACACTCACTGGTGTCTCTTTACTCTACACCCAGATATTTGCATCTCTTCCTCTTCCTTTTTATACAGATCGCAAATCTCTTCTCACCTGTGCACCCTTCCTGGACCACCCAGTCCAGATTATCATCCTTCCCTGTTCTGTGAAACCAGCCCTGGTCCTATTTTCCACTGTGTACCTCTCCCTATCTGTGTGTTTGCTTCTTGGGCTCTTGTCTGTCCCTCTAAACTACAGCTCTGTGGGACCACAAACCTGTCTTCAGCTACAGTGGCACCCGGTGCAGAGTGGACCATTGGCATAGATTTGATGGATGGACAAATGACTGAGTGATGAAGCTATAAAGAAATGAATCTGTATCTTGAGAGTTTTAAAACACGTTCCTTCACATTGTGACATAAAATGTACAGGTAACATAACCTACCTATATACCCACTTCAAAAATTGAAATATAATGCCCTGGCTATAAAGGAGAAGTAAAAGATGGGTGATTTATCCTGTAAATATGTAAATTTCAACACTCTCATATAAATGCTGGGACATGACCACCCTGTAAGACATGATGAAGTTATCTAAGGCTTTTCCCTCTAGGGAAAACTCCTGGGGATACTACAGCTACAAACCCAGAGTGAGACGGGTATGTGGGTTGTTGACTCAAATAGAATCGTGAATAAGTGTTTCATCATCTTTGTGAATGCCCAGTAGGATGTTTATAGGACATGCAGGACCCAGGACACCACCTTGTCACACAGGACTATCGCACAAGACTGTCCTCACACTGCAGACTCGTCCTGCCCACTCGTTGCTGTGACAACCAAAAAGTGTCCCACAAAATTCCAAATGCCCCTTAGAGCATGATGACACCTCTGTTAAGGACCACTGACATAGACTGACCAACCAAGGGACTAATAAACTTTACTTTCCAACTGGCCCTATGGTCTCAGACAATGTACTTGACTTCTTTAAGCTTCCTAGCCTCTAAAATGAGGGAACAGTGGTGCAGAATTTAAGGGTATTTTCATGGCGATGAAAATGAATTTCTAAATATCACACGTTTGGATAACCGAGCTCTAAGCCACGCTTAGCTTTTTGTGTTACCATTGGACTGCTATCAGATGGTAGTTGCTGTGAGTCGTGATCCCTCAGCCTGAAGCTGTGGCTAATTCTGGGTGTTCTTTTCTAGAGGTTGTTAAGGAAGTATGGGCAACGAGGCAGGTCCTACAGGGAGGCAAAGCTTCATCTGTGACCCTGAACAAAGTTCTTGTCATTTAACTAGCTCTAGTTCTCCTTCGAGGAAAGCTGCAAAGATATCACCACCTCAGTTTTTTCATGCTGTTAATGTTTTTCAGCCCTCTTTGTTTTTACTGTATAAGAAAATCTGAAGTGGTATTGCTACCGTATCAAGTGTGATAAATCCATTTTCTCAAGTTAGTTCATGGTCTCTTCAGAGAAGGGCTCAAGCATTATGTATTTTTTGTCATTGCCTGGTACCTAACATGGGACTAAGGACAGTGAGGGCTCTAAATGAACACAGGCAGTCACATGCTGGTGGAAATTACCTGTCTATCCATATTTACCTAGACACACACACACGCCCCTGAAGCTCAGGGCCCCTATTTCTTATCCCTGCCGAGATGCCTGCACATTTTCTGGGGTTTATGTGAGCACTTCTGCCCTGAGTGCCTTCTCCTGTAGGAGACACACATCTCTGGGCGTCCCTTTCCACTGGCCGGTAGGGAACTCAGCACCATTCTTGATTGCTACAAAATTAAAACAAAACACAAAAGCCATACTCACTGGGAGCTTATAGGTATTGCAGATTTTACTGAAGATCTATAGAGACACAGGATGTTCACAGCACAGAATTGCAAATAATATACGGTTTAGTGTCCATTAAACTTCGTGGTGTAAGAGTTTTTTGACTCTACCATGTTGTCTGACTCTCCTCTTTCCTCCCAGTCCCCAAACTCTAGCTCCTTAAAATATACTTTCTTTTTGTATTTCAGGATAATTCCTGCTATAGCCTCCATCCCCAGGCCAGACCTTGGCCACATCCAAACCTTCTGCACATCCAGCAACATCTGCTGCTGCCCTCCCCTCCACTGCCCCCTCCTCCACTAGGTACTGCTAAAGCAGCGGTTCTCAACTGCTGTTAAACAGTTGAACAGTTAGAACTGTATTAATGGATTGCATCATTAGGAAGGTTGAGAACCACTGTGCTAGAGGAAGGGCACAGCCAACATTCCTATCCCTGCTGATGCAAATTACACCACCCCTCTCAGAAGACAGGAGAGGCTAAAGCCAGTATTGGGTTTAAGTGACACGATTTCCCTCCCGCCCGCCCTTCCTTTTTTCCTTCCTTCCTGCCTTCCTGCCTTTCTCCCTTCCTCCCTTTTCTTCCTTCCCTTCCTCCCTCCTTCCCTTCCCTTCCCTTTCTCTCTTTCTCTTTCTTTCCTCTCTCTCTCCTTCCTTCTCTCTCTTTCTCTCTCTCTTTCTGGATAGAGTCTAATTCTGTCACCCAGGCTAGAGTACCATTGCATCAGCCTAGCTCACAGCAACCTCAAATTCCTGGGTTCAAGCAATCCTCTTGCCTCAGCCTCCTGCATAGCTGGGACTATAGGTGCCCACCACAACCCTTGGCTAATTATTTTTCCTACTTTTAATACATATGGGGGTTCCAATTTGCTCAGGCTAGCTTGAGAGATCCTCCCCCCTCTGCTTCCCAGAGTGCTAAGATTGTAGGTGTGAGCCAAAATGATAATTTTCCCCCTTTTACTTTAGAGGACAAAAGATTAAATTCAGAAATGACAGAGTTTCAGGTTTTCACTTCCTTGGGACATGCTTATTTAGAAGCCATTCTGTACCAAATGCATGGGAAGTTCTCATAACACAACAAATCATTATTCAACTATTCCCTCTAGATGATAATTCCATGTTTGATTTGTGGGCAGCCTCTGTCAACCTGACCCTCTTGCCACAAGGAGAGGTGGCAGCTGCTCGTGGACCTTGCTCAGATACTCTACGCCTCGGGTTCTCATCTGAAGGGCTAGATGAGCCTGATAAATCCCGGACTACAAATCATCATGTGCCAAAGTGCAGGAAAAGGCCGACAGGCACTGTGCATGTCCTGATAAATACCAGCGAAAATAAAATTGTTTATTTTATGATATACTAAATTAAAGGTGTTTTATAGCTCTGTATTTATATTTTCAACATTCCTGTTATTTCTTATGAGGGACTCAAGTCTACTAAACTAAGAAAACAAACTAGGATAAACTCCAGCAAACACAAATATTAATATTTTCAGTGAAGTCACCAACTGAAATATTTGCCCTAAAATTTAGGCCTGGTGCCATAAATTGATTCAGTCAGTATTGACCATATATATTTTTCTCACATTATTGAGCAAGAAAACATCTGAAACAACAAAATACTCTTTGAGCTAAGCCTAAAACAAGCTAGGAGTTTATTTAGTTCGCCTCATGGAGTTTCATGTTAAGAACAAACAAAAATAAGCAACCAAACAAAAGAACATTCCCCTGACATTGAAATATTTTTCCTCTCTAAAGGAAAGTAAATATTCATATTTTTACTCACTTAAATTCAGTGATTAAAGTGCTAAAAGAGAGAATAATTTCTCTGGTCCACAAAGGGTTGAGTAATCTCAACTCAAGCTTTTTTTTCTTCTTGCCCTACAAAAAGTAAGAAAAAGGACAACTTTAAAAATAACTCAAATATAAAGTCTATAGACATACAAAATTAAAAAGTTGAGGCAAAGACCCAAAGCAAATAGAATTTAAAATCTAGACAGAATATACCAAGAAATCTCTTCCAGTCCCATGTTCCATTTTTCATAGTACAAGAGATACTTTATATTTTGTTGGGTGTGTTTAAGTTATTGAAGCACAACTGCTATAACTTTTTTTTTTTTTATCATTTTATGACTTTTATTCCATAGCTTCAACTTTATTCATTATCCCATTCAAAGACTAGGAGACACGTTTTAAGTATGCTGCCACCAAGTGGCAGTCCTGCTATAGTCACCTGATCCACATTTCCAAACCCTTGTCTTAGCCTGCCATTCACAAGCAGATCTTTGCTAACACCTTCCTCTTTAAAGACTTATTAGGCCTCTCTTTCATTTGATTTTCCTACCAGTGACACATTGAAAACAGCTATACTTACAGTTACCTCATACTATATTTCTTTGTTCCTTACTATAAATTCCTTCACAATGAAAATTCTAAGCAGAAACAGAATTGTCTTCCATATGTGAGACACTAATAGTCATGTTTAAATGAATAATCTTAAAAAAGTATATTTTAGGCCAACTTTTAAAGAAATGAACATCTAAGGTACAACTTAGAACCTTTTCCACAAATCCTTAGCTCTTCTTCAAATTGCCTTATATGAATTGCTAAGCTCAGCACCAAAATCCCTTCTCAGCAATTTGTTCAAAACTTCTGAGTTTCCTTATATTCAAATAGCCCTGTGGGCTTTGTGAACATCCGTATATTCTCTTTCTGTCCCACGAACAGCTATTGTAGGAACCTCATCCAGGCTGATGGAATGAGTTCAGTGCTCAAAACCCTTCTTCCATTTTCTTCATGTGAGAGCAGAGAGTACAGGAGCTTTCTTTTCTATTTCTCTACAACTACAAGTAGCTAAGTTTCCACTTTGTTTTTGTCCCAAGTTTCCTAATCCCCAGTTAGCTATGTCCAATAAGAGCTTCCAAGACAGCTTGTTAAAACTAATTTCTATAGAGGACTTAGTTACATTGAGTTCTCAACTAACTTAGCAAAATACTATCAGCTTTATAAACAATCTTAGCAATACTAAAAAAAAAAAAAAAAAAAAAAACCTCAAAAACGGTTTTCTGAAGACACCATATTCCTTACACAGAGTTAGTATCTTCTACAAAGAAAACTTATGTAAATTTGTTGAACAGAGACTTAAATTGTTTCAGGATAGAAGAATTTTCCATTTTGCTTTGAGGCATATTTTATAATCTATTCAATAATATGCACAGCCTGTAGAAGAAAGTACACAAGTGACGGTGTAAACAGTAATATTAATGACTTGACTACAGAGGTTTTCTTCTGTTAGTACAAAATGTTTGAACCTGTCTTTTCTTCTTTTATCTTCCTCCTCTCACTACCACCTCCCCTTTCTCCTCCAGTTCCTTTCCCCTAATCTCTCAGCACCTCTCTTTCCTCTGTGGACCCCTTTCAAAGCCTCGCTTTGCCTGTATTTCTTTGGACTGGTGTCACCATCCAGCCTCCTCCCAGTCACACTCCCAGGAGATAGGAGCAACTTGCACATTCAGCATCCCCTACTACAGCAATTTTAACTTGTGTGCCATGAGTGGATCTTAGGCATGCCATGAAAAAGTTTAAAGAACAGTAATTAAATTATTTTTGGAAGAAGTTCAAAGAATAGTAATTATATTCCTTTTTATATCCTTTTTCTTTTTTGATCAAAATAATTTAAGTTGCTGCAGAATATTCACCATACATTCTAGTGTGTCTTGTAAAAAAAAAAAAAAAAAAGGTTGAAAAACGCTGTGCTAAAATCTCTACTTAATGTGAGAAATTGCAGCCATAGACAGTCGTATTCTAGAAGAAAAAATTCAATCAAGGCATAAATGCATCTTTGTATTGAAGGAGAATAAAGACTTAATTCACCTGCCAATGCTTAAAATTCCCACACTGTGTTCTTTCTTCTTCTGCTATTTCTACTGACCCAGAGAACAGAAGGACTGTCTCTGATACAATTTCAACCTCTCCAGAGTTCTTTACCTGTAAAGTCAGGAAATCAGACTAGTTGAACAGTAAGGCATCTTCTAGCTTAAAATCAATAGATGCATCCCCAACAAAATAAATCCAAACAATAATAATAATGATTGAATATCATATTTGGACTGCTTGATGTATACCAGACGATACATACACTACACTGTGTAATCACAACAATTAGCATCTATTGTGTGGTATCCACATGCAAAGCACTTTATATACATTATCTCACTTGCTCCTTTAATAACATTATGAGGCATCTACTATTACTATCCACTTTTTGCAAATGAGGAAACTAAGGAACAGAGAGATTTAAAAGTTGTTCAAAATCACATAGCCAGTAGGTGGTAGAGACAGGAGGTCTGATCCCAGTGGGCTTACTCCCTACACTACACTCAGAAAACTCTACAAATGTGGAATTATTGTCATGATCTTGTAGGTGAATAAACATTTACACCCTGAATGACCTCCCAGAGAATACCATAAAGCCAATAACAACAACATGCCTAGGTTCTCACTATGTTTGGTTCTTAAAAACTGAGCACATCATGTTCACACATCAATTTATATTCAAATAGAAGTGTTAGGTAAAAAATATAACTGCCTTAGGTAAAGGTTTTATCAACAGAACACTTTATACAGATTTAGACCTAATAACTGAAATGGTACAAAAACCTGTTAATGTTCTAACAAAAATGTAAAAAAGGCCAGTAGAATATTATCGTATCTTCCACTTCTATTTTTTACCAATCTTCTTACTCTTTACTAATAATTTACTCCTTATTATAAAATATATTATCTGTATTCTGTGGCTGATCTTTCCAACATCTAATGTTTTTGATGTCTTATTTTACTATCTGTTGTTTCTGTTGGCTTTTGCTAATGGTGTCTTATTTCTTTGTATGTTTAGTGATTCTTGACTGAAAAGAGCTAATTATTTTCAGATTATTTTTACCTGTGGAAAATCTTTGAGGCCTAGAAGGAAGAGAAATTTTTCAAAAATTGATTTATGTTCTGTCAGTTCATGGAAACATTATCAATACTGGAAAACATCTAAAAATTTTATCATTTTGAGGTTTTAGGTCATAGAAGTAGTATCAGTTTGATCTGTAAGGCTTCATAAAACAGGGTTTACTAGCAAATTTCAAGGACAATTTCCTCCCCCATTCATTCAATGCCATGGTTTGAGACAATTTTCTTTGAAGTTCCCTTAGTGGTCAGAGAGATCGTTCATTTTCTTTTTAGTATGTCATGTACTGAGGGTCTAGCTTCATAGAACCCCATCTTTCTAGAGGGTCTTCCATTAGATTTGCTATTTAGGGTAGTCTGACAGCTTTGTTTTCCAAATGCTAAGCTCCACAAGGCCTCAAAAATCAATGCTCAGTTTTACCCAGAAAATGTCCTCATGGCAGTAGCTGGGCTCCACCTACCTCGCTGGGTTCCTATCTTCACCTAGACGTGGGCTTGAGTATTCTTTAAAATTATTATAAAAATATTTCTATTTTTTATCAAATTATAAAATTATTATAAAGCTTTTTTTTTTTTTTTTTGAGACAGAGTCTCACAATGTCACCCTTGGTAGAGTGTCATGGCATCACAGCTCACAGCAACCTTAATCTCTTGGGCTCAAGTGATTCTCTTGCCTCAGCCTCCCAAGTAGCTGGGAGTATAGGCACCCACCATAACACCTGGCTATTTTTTTGTTGCAGTTGTCATTATTGTTTTAGCTGGCCTGGGCCAGGTTCAAACCCACCTGCTTCGGTGTATGTGGCCAGTGCCCTAACCACTAAGCCATGGGCACTGAGCAATATTTCTTAAAATATTGCTGTTTAAGAAATATTGCTATCCTTTCTGCATCTTTAGCTGTTTTCAGGAGAGAGTCAGTTGGTCAGTTAAGGCACCTAGACTACCATTTTGCCATCAGGGTGACTTATTTTATGTCACCAAAACACAATTTTCATATATGTATATATATATTTAAATATGTATATGAAATGTATATGTAAGATGTATATATATATACATATACACATATTTATAAGATGTGTATCTATGCAAGCTGTATTTAATATTAGTAATAAGTTATTAAGATGACATAAAATTAGCTATGTGAAAAGCACTTTGAACACTGGGTGCTCTGTAAACAACCATGAATTAACTCACTTTTCCTCATTCGAAAATGTTTACTAATTGCCTACTGTGTGCCAAACACCATCCTAGGCACAAAGGACACAGCAGTGATAGAGAAAAGTTGAGAAGGAAAGATAGTGAAGGAGAAGATAGCTAGAAAGTTATAGTATATCTCACTCTAGGAAAGTTTCTGAGGAGTTTCTCCTTAGAAGAAACTCATAAAATTTTAGTTCTCCTAAGGTTTCTTGCATATAAAGGAGAAGCCAGAACTGTACATTCTGATTCAATCCCATTGGTGTCCTTTGGCCAAACAGGAAGGACTTGGGTAGACAGCCTGAGAGCATCTTTGAGGCACAGGGTCTTTTGTGAATTAGTCAAGTCCAGAGTCAAAGGCTGGGGGTGAGGAGCAGGTTGGGAGATTATTGCTTTTCATCCTAATTCTGAACCATGTTTTCTTATCATATGCATGTATTGATTTTATAAATAAAAGACAACAGGAAAAGAATCCTATAATCATACCATTGCCTAATATCTGATGAGTAATAAACACACTCAAAGGCAGACAAGGCCTTGGAGCCTCTTTTGGTCAATGTCTGCTAGGGGGTCACTAGAACTGGTATAAACCTGGAGGCCCTCTATAGATACTTGTGAAGGATTGGGTGGGTGAGTGACTAGAGGAATGAATGAAATGAAGTCATGTTAAGAAAGGCAATCAGGCAGTAGTTAAGTCTGGAACACAGGTTGCCTATGTGGGAACTACAGGAACACTGTCCCTCTGGGAGTACATACACCTGTGCCAGGGTGAAGCCTTGGTGAACTGAGCTTGGGCTGAATTCCAGCTCTACTCGCCCTCTTGGCTAAGCTCCTTTACCAGTGAAAAAACTGCTCAACTGTATGAGGCAGCTCTATATTAAGAGGTTTGGAATCAGAGGTATTGGTTCAAATCCTATCTCTTCTTTTTGCTAACACTGAGACCTTGGAAAAGTAATTCAATCTCTGGTTTCCTTATAAGTAAAGAGGAAATAAAGTACCTATCTAACAGACTTGTTATGAAGATTTAATGAGTGAACACATGTAATATATCATGAAGAATGTTGGTTTCAGATAGTATTATAATGGGTCAATTGATTTTTGCTATCTTTCATATCCCTGTCTCACTTTGAGCACATTTGCAAAATATATTTCTGTTTTTACAAGAACTTAACTGTAGAATATGCATAGACTTTATCTTCCAGTGTACAGAGCACTGAATGTGGGGTCTGAAAACACTTTTCCCAGTAACACCTCTGCCACATATCAACTCAAATTTAAGTGGCTTGGAGCAGCTCACTTTACCTCCTTGAATATCAAGTTTCTTTAGCCCTTGAGGTATTAACGTAGCCTTGCTCTGATGTTTAAATAAGACAGTGTTTTCTTTTCATTTTAAAGCATTATATAATCAGAAAGTACTAGAAATAATTGAGCATAAAGCATAAATCTATTCCCACTCTTCTCTCATACCTAAAAATATGGAAGGCATTCAGTACATATGTCTGAAATGGTAAACAAATAAATTTGTTGATAAACAAGAGTTTAACAAAAGGGCATATGGGTCACCTGTACCAATAGTACCTGTAGAATGTGAGAATGAGCTAGACCAGTGGTTCTCAACTTTCCCTATACACCGAACTAAGGAGCGTATAAAGAACTAATGCCTGTGCCCCATCTATGCCCCATCCCTAGAGAATGGAATGAACTTTGCCTGGGTGTAGTTCATGCTTCTGAAATTTTAAGGCTCCCTTGGCTGATTCAAATGCACAGCCAAGGTTGCAAATTGCCGTTCTAATTTAATGACCCTCTATGGCAAAGTGGACACTATCTGGCAACTCAGAAGTCATTTCCCATCCGTTCTCCCTTGCCAGTTATCTCCATGAAGGCTGGAAGGAGAAATGACTCATTTTTTAACCTTCATTCATGTTAGGGGTGACCATGTGTTCAGATGTGGACTGAAGGTCAAAAGCTGCTGGGTGGGAGGCAGAGGATCCTTCCCATTTTGCTCTTCCGATAAGGGTGCCTACTGCGCTTGCTTTCCATTGAACCTCTTTCCACCTTTTAAGACCACTGTGTGACTGAGTCTGCCCTGAACCATAAAAGAAAGGTCAACCATGTCAACTTCAGAGGTGTCATCTTTGACCCTGTAGAGCCTCTGAATCAACTCTGGCAATAACTCACCTCTGACCCTCTTGCATGTGAGAGAAATACACTCCAATTTGTTTAAGCCACTGAAATCCACCTTTCTGTTATATGCATCTGAACACAATCCAAACTGACAGAAGGAGATCCTGTCTATTTTCTCTTTGCACGGATCCTCAGAAACAATGCCAAGATATTACATACTTTTATTTAAAAGTGACTATGAATTTATTTACAGAGTGATGAGTTTGCCTGAGAAGGAATTTGAAGGGTAGCTTACTTGAAGGTGTGGACTCTCATAATTAAAAACACTCAGAGATTGCCCTACCTGTAGAAACACCCATCATGTCAGAGGGAGAAGGGGCTTTCACTGAATGATTTCCTGGAAAGTTTTCTTCCTTAATTGTTCCTTTACATAATTGCACAACATTTGGATTAAGAACAGGCATTAGAGAAAATGTATGTGCTCCATTCTCAGCCCACTCTTCCCTCCCAACCTTGGGTGACTGCTTGAGAGCAACAAGTAGGTATACCCATGGCTGATTTTGGTTAGTGGCTCTTTCTGGATAGCCTGACAAAAAGCAGCCCATTTCAGCAGTTTCTCCTGCCCCCAATAGTTTCATCTTCCCACCGAGTCTCCAGGTACCATAAGAACAGATGTGTCACTCCTCTCAGCCACTGGCACTGGTACAAATATGTCTGTCTTCTCTATCAGGGCACCCTCAAGCCATCAAAAATACCCTGTTCTCATACTTTTGGTCAGGAGTGTCCCACTCCCCAAATCCCCATAAATAGAGAGAGAGATAGGACATAGCCTAAATGAGAGAGAGAGATAGCTGAGTTCCTGTCCTAGAGTGCCCTGCTCACAGTAGGCCACTTCACAGGATGACAAATGAAAGCCACTGTGCTTGGCCCAGGTTGACCTTCTAACTGTGAGTTCCAGCTGACATCTTACAACATTTGCTGTTCTCTCTTGGCCTCTTCACTCCACACTCAAGCAGAAGTTTCTCTATACTCATATGAGGTATCCAATCTTCTTTCTTTGGCTTCCCACCCCTTTGCTTGGTTCTCTGTCAGGCTAGATAGTTGCTCAAACTCTACTGCAAAATAATATATTATCTTGGCCTTCCCGTGCTCAAAGAAATTGAAAGGACCTCTTGTGTCTACAAATTCACAATGTAGAGTTGGTAGAGAAGTCTCATCAGCCCACGACAACCCTCCCATCATTGTCCCATGATTCACAGGTGCAGCCTTTGTTCTGTGTTGCTTTACTTCCCACTTCTCAAACACAGTATGAAAATCCCAACAGGATTTGGGATTTTAACTATGGGAATTACCTGGGTAGTTGTTTAAAGTATAGTTTCCCAGAATCTGCTCCAAGAAAACTTAATCCTTTAGCTCTGGGCTAGGTCTTGGGCGCTTGCCTTTTCACAAATATAAAATGTGCAATTAGGTGGCTTAACAAATTTGAAAAACAATAATAAATAGTTAACATAAAGAAATGTTCTCCTACCTTGGTTCTGTTCATACCCAACCTGTCTTTCAAAGCCCACTTCTAACATGTAGTCTCTGAAGCCCTCAGTCAACTCCAATCCATGAGGCTCTCACCTTGGCTTTCATGTACCTTCACACAGCACATGTCATTAAGTCATGGGTCTTAAACACAGGTATGATTCAGAATTACTTGAGGAAGTGCTTTCAAAGTACTAATGTCAGAGTGCCTTTTGCTCCTGTTAACTTTATACAAGGCAGCCATATTTGGAAAAACCTCTTCCGGTGATTGTGGTGAATGCCTCCCTCACCCCCCCCCCGCCCCCATATAACCTGCTTATACCAGACTTCTTTGGGAATTCTCACACTGATCATACTCTGAGATCCTTGAGGACAAGGAGAGTGTCCAACAATTGCACATGGCTAATTGCATTACCTTGACTTTGGTGAAGAGAGTGCTCAATCAAGATGTGTGTATTGCTTGATCACTTGATTGCTTGATTGCAAAGGGTTAAAAAATGGCATCTGCAGTAACCAATAACTAACTTTTTTTTCTTTCTTTCTTTTCTTTTTTTTTTTTTTTTTTAAGAGGAAGGGTTTTATTCCAGCCAGTGGCCTGACAGCACAGAAGAGTTCAAAATGGCCACCCTCCCCAACTGGCTCAGTCTTCTCCTTTTTATCCCCAGTCAAAAAGTTCTGGCCTATGGGTACCTTTCTCACTGGTCACCAATAACTAACTTTCATTCAGCTTCTATTCCTAGTCCATATACTTATACATGTACTATGCCCATGTGCTGCAAATTCTGAAATATCTGATGAATCTACTTGTTCCATATGTGAAAAAGTAACCACTGATACTCAGAATGAAAAAGAGATGTCATGCGTGTAAGAGTGATGGATGACCTCTCACTTTTCTTAGAGTACCAAATCAGTACCAAACCAAACATTCCAAATGTCACATACGTCGGAAAATCTAGGGCCATATCCAGAGGTACTGTCAACATGAACAGCCAATCTTCATGGAGTTTTTTAGTTACCTCAGAAGCTGCTCTGGCATTCTTTAAAACTGTCTCTCATAGGGATAAATCAAAATTTCTTTGACTCTTACACTAAAAAAGGTGTCATCTAGCAGGTAACAAAACCAATAAACAATAGCTTGTCACTGGGAAAGTCCTAGCAATCGGGTAGAATAAGAAACCAGATGGTGCACTCAACAATTCTGAAATTGTATGAAGGTCTTTGCATGCTGAAAAATCTCTTCATTCCTGAATTGTCAAGGAATCTGCCATAAATGTGTGAGTTCCTGTCCTAGAGTGCCTAAAAGGTAGTGTGTTGTTAATAAATGGTAATCAGGCATTAACAACTCAGAGTGATTGATTTGTCATATTGGTTTTAGTTACCCATCGGCCCTCTTGAGGGAAAGGAATGTAAGACAGATAAGTTTTGATGGATTAGGTGACAGTGCTGAGGATGATAGGGATAACTATGGCATGCCAGTGAAGGTTCTGGTTGGCAAGGATATGAAAATACTGAGAGCCAGAAGGGCCAAGAGGAAGTGAGTGCTCTAAGAGTGGGAGGGAGCATGATCATGACTCTGGTGTTATCACTTCAAAACCCACTGGGAATGTTGAGGGAACTTGTTTGGGATTATGAAAGTGATAGTCTAGAAAGTTGTATAAACCTAATTTCTGGGATTCGAAAGGGACTAGCCAATGTAAAGTTTCAGAAAGAAACAGAAGCCTGCTTCTTGTTCAGAAGCTACTAGTTTAACACACTCTCTCTCTCTCTCTCTCTCTCATATGCTACTGTTTTGTTTTCCCTCACCTGCAGTCCTAAGTCATTATTCCTGGTGTAGAATTTCCATTCTCTTCTTTACAGTGGATTTGACCCCTA